>CAKNYM010049566.1:139857-162514 GCA_932195095.1 Andricus curvator
TTGAAAAATAAAACATAAATAATAAAAAATGAAATCACTTGAAAGTGATAAATATTATTAATCTAATCTTAAAATCCCACATACGTTCCTGAAAGACATAATAAAAAATATTTCGAGACTTCATTACATGCATTTGAAGTCTTTCACCTTGACACCTTCAGGTGTCATTCTTGAAAACAAAAATCAACCCAAACCTCCTAATAGCCCACGAAACTGAATCGCGAAGTCGGGCAAGCTCGGCTCGGCCCGAACCACGGGTTCGTGCTCGTGCATTTTCGGCTTTACACGAGGATGGCCGACGCAACGCGTAACAGAGTCTTCTCACCGACACGCTACGTTTGCATGTATTGCTCCCAGATGGGAACGTGGTGGGGGCCGAAAAATCCCACGTTCTGGAGCCTCTGGAACACAACAGAACTTAAGTATGACAGCTCATAGCACATTCCCACTCATATGACATAATTGTCAGCTTACTCACACCCACATTGTGATTATGAACAAAAGATGAGTGCCGCCCACAAACAAACGGTATAATTTTTGTGCCACTCGAGTTCCGTGAATTTTGTGAAACAATTAAGAGGTTAGAATCGTGGTGATGTATACGCGAAAGAAACGAGTTGCTGCAGTGTTTACGTCCTAATACCGTTATAAATGTTCTACTTTTCTATTCCGGTGACACTAATGTTTATATTTTCACAGTAGATAGTCACATTTTTACGTGAAAAAATAAAAATAATCCAAAATGATAGCCACAGAGCTCGGTTCTACGAATGCTGATTCGGTGAACGTGCACGTTACAAACGAGAAAGCTCCTTTAATTAGAGGAAGGGGCTTTTTGCAACGATTCACTAATATTTTTAGGCAGAAAAAAATGCCTAATCCTACGGGAGATGGCTATGTGGAATTTAGCAGTTTGGGTACAGAGAGTACTCGAACTTTGGGAACTTTCGCTGGAGTTTTTAGTCCTGTCACTCTCTCCATGTTCAGTGCCTTGGTTTTTATTCGAATGGGTAAGTTTAAGATGTCATATAATTGCTGCTTCTGCAATCCTTTGTTTAGAATATATAGTAATTTTGTAAAACGTATACGTTTTTTACACTCTCGCAGATTTTAATTATTGCAGGATTCTGGATTGCGTTACTTGAATAATTTTATATTTGGGAATATGGGCGAAATAATACAAATTTATTTTACCTACGTTTGGTTGAAAACAAACTTGTTAATATTAAGGCTCTATTTTTATTAACAAACTACTTGACTCCATCTTCTTCAAACCCCTTTTTATTCGCTAAGAGTTCCTTATAGTCCAGTAGCCAGTAACACTTCTGTATGCACTAATAATGCCGCTCGGTACCTTTGGTTTGAAATGTCCGCAAAAGTCCTTTTTTTATGAATATCAAGGGTACTTTTTCAAAATCATGGTAATTTTTTGTTTAAACCATTTTTATTAGTAATTTAATTATTTATTGACGAAGTTTTTTCTAAAATTATATTTGGAAAACTCATGGAAAAACAAAACTTATATTTTATCGCGTTTTTCATATAACTAACCATTTTCAAGTTAGATCGTTATAAATAATTAAATTTACACTAAAATTGACATATTTGCAGCTGGATATCCCGACACCTATTGAACCGAAAAATTTCGAAACAAATGTCAATCATTTCTCAGGACACTTGCTCCACGTAAAAAAAAAGACATTTTTCAATGGAGCCAAAAATTTTGTTAATATATTAATATATAAGTGTTAATATTGGTATTTTTTTAACAACTGCGTGTACAATTTTTTGTAATTAGTAAAAGACTTTCTTTACAAGGTCGACGCTATAATTTTTGTTAAAACGTTCTTCGTGATTTTCAAATAAGATGAAAAAGAAAAACGTGTTCTCTTATATATTTTCTTTTCATAAAAAACCATGTGTTAACTATGTTCTTATAAGCAATTAATTGTAAAATAATGTTTGGTATGTGCCAGCTGCAATTTTACAGTCAAGATTATCGATTTTTTCAGTTATTTATCTAGTAGCTTCCTATAATTTTTCTCTCTGTCACCACTCTGAAAAAATCGTTCTTTTTTGTTACTTACAATTGTTGTCAACAAAAACCTAGGTTAACAGAACCTACTCCTTTTATTCACGTTTCTTGAATTAGGAACAAAGAAAAACCTTAATCTCTTTTAAATATGCTGCTAATTCAAACCATTTGTTAATTACGGTCTTATAAACAAATTATTGCAAAATAATATTTGGTCTGTACCAGCTTTAATTTCACATTTATGATTTTTTTTTTGTTATTTATCTAGCAGCTTCCTAATAATATTTTTTCCTGTTACTACTCTGATAAAATCGTTCTTCTTTTAATAGCAATAATTGTTACTAAATAATAATATAATTATATATATATATATATATATATATATATATATAAGAATAATAATTTTTATTAAGGACAGAACGATTTTATCAAAGTAGTGACAGATAAAAAGATTATTAGGAAGCTGCTAGGTAAGTAACTAAAAAAATCTTAAATGTAAAATTAAAGCTGTCACAGACCATAGGTTATTCTGCAATTCATTGTTTATAAGACCATAGTTAACAAATGGTTTGAATTAAGAAAAAAAGTTTTGCTTTTTCATATCATTTGAAAATCACGTTCAAAACCGAAAGCTATATCAAATATACGCATTTGTTTGTAAATATTGTTATTAACAAAAAAACTATTGAGATTTTTGCAAAGTACAAAAAGTATTGGTAATCAGAGTGATTTCCTCAAGAGCAAAACGAAAATGATGGTACCGACCTTGTAAAGAAGTCTTTTACTAAGAAATACGAAAAATTGTACATATAGTTGTTAACAAAGTACCAATATTAACACTTATACAGGGTGTCCAAAAAGTCCCGGGACGGCTGAATATTTCCTCAGGTAAGATATTTTTCAGGGCGGACAAGGTTATTCTTGAAGGAACTTTCAACAAGGAATTCAATGGTGACCTTTATTTTGATCTTGACCATGACCTTCACGGTCATTTCAAGGTCAAATTGATTTTTTAAAATGGGAACCTCTATTTTTGACCCCGGGAACTGAGAGAGCGGAAAATTTTACGTCCAGATATGACCTTGACAAATCGAAAATTTGACCTGGAAAGGTCAGGGCAAGGTCAAACAACGTGCAGCAGGATGACTCGACTGGCATGCATTTCTGAAGAAAATGTCCTGGTGAAGGTTCTGGTCATAGACAAGGTCAAAGTCACCAATCGATCGGGAGTATAAAATGCTACAACTCTTGTTTTGAACATTTTCTTCATAAATGCATGCTGGTCGAGTCATCCTGCTGTACGTTGTTTGACCTTGCCATGACCTTCCCAGGTCAAATTTCGGATTACTCAAGGTCATATCTGGACGTAAAATTTTCCGCTCTTTCAGTTCCCGGGGTCAAAAATAGAGGTTCCCATTTTAAAAAATCAATTTGACCTTGAAATGACCGTGAAGGTCATGGTCAAGATCAAAATAAAGGTCACCATTGAATTCCTTGTTGAAAGTTCCTTCAAGAATGACCTTGACCGCCCTGAAAAATATCTTACCTGAGGAAATATTCAGCCGTCCCGGGAGTTTTTGGACACCCGGTATAATAACAAAAGTTTTGGCTCCATTGAAAAATTTCTTTTTTCTACGTGGAGCAAGTGTCCTGAGAAATGATTGGCATTTTTTTCGAAAATTTTCGGTTTAATAGGTGTCGGGATATCTAGCTGCAAATATGTCAATTTTAGTGCAAATTCAATTGTTTATAACGCTCTAACTTGAAAACGGTTAATTCTATGAAAATTTTTATCAAATGTAAGATTTGTTTTTCCATGAGTTTTCCAAATATAATTTTAGAAAAAATTTCGTCAATAAATAATGGAATGGTTAATAAAAATTGTTTAATAAAAAAATTACCAGGATTTCGAAAAAGTACACGTGATATTCATAATGCCCTCATACTACTGGTACGTTAAACGTGTTTCCAAGTAAAAGTATGAGGCACGTGAAAAATCCAAAGTGCCCGCACATTAAGACTAGATGCTTTTTAGAAGGTGGATGGAGCGAAAATGATTAATTTTACAGAATTTCAGGTTAATCTAACATATTTGTGAGAGCATTCCCAATTTCGCAGAACGGGCACACGATATTTCAACCGTTTTGAGAACGTTTCAGAAACGATGTGTAAAGTTTTCGGAAATGTTTTTAGGACATGAGACATAGACATCGTTCTTGCAACGGTTTTCTAGCATTGTCAAAATGGTCTAAATGTCCTGTGTCCACTGGGTAAGACTTTCTTATGGCATTGCGGTCAGGATGGTCGCAGGTTAGGGATAACCTGGAAATCATGGAAAATTCAGAAAAGTTTGTTGGTCAAAGAAAGTCAGGGATTTTAAAAACAAAACTGCCAAAAGTCAGGGAATTTCTATAAGTATAACTATAAATAACCGTCAAGAATAATACATTTTTATTACAAATTTTTAAATATTCCGATTCTCGTCTTTAAATAATATTAGTCCGTGAAAATGAAATTTCCCGCTTTTGTTTTATTTCTCATAAGCTGAAAAATTTTTCAACGGTTTCCGTATTTGTTAATCGGTAGAAAATTGCTCTCTTTGGATATGAACAGCATCAAATTTTCCAGAAAAATGCAGTTAGTGATTTTTAAAATTTCGATTCCGGTGCAATAATATTTGAACAAATAAAGTGAAAAAATGGGCTATTACAGCAATATGAAATTTTATCCTAAGACTTCAAAAATGCTGACTGAAACTTACTATTAGCTAAAATTCTTGCAACTGCAAACATAGAACATACATAATATACAATTAATATTTGACTTAATTATCATAAATCATTTTTATTCGAAAAATCTTAACTGGCATTTTCTCATAAAGAAAATTTGGTTTGACTGTAATTGCTACGATTTCTTATAAGAGTCTTAGTTGATAACAAAAAATTGGCATAAATTAAAAAATTAATTTCTAATTGTGTTTTAAAATGATTGTTTCTGACCATAATTGCTTGCAGTTATCTTGAAGAGTTTGTTTTAACTTGTGGCACTTTCAAGAGTTAATTTTTTTTAATTATAACAGCAATTTCTATAAACAAATGTTTGAATTAGCCGTTTTCTCGTAGAAGAAAATGATGATTTCTTTAATTATTGTTGGAATTTGCTTAATTTTAGTAATTAATTTACAACATTTATTGTTGAAAACAATTGAAGCTTGCTCTACAATAGTGCCTTCTGTCGTTTTTTTGAATTCACTTATTTTCTTATAGTTTACACTTTACATGGATAGCTTCACAGACTGGTCCGTGTATCCTCTATTGTCCGCAATATTTATTCATACGAGAAAATGCGAGACTGAAGAATCTATTTACAAAATTTTTTTATAATATTTTTCCCAAGATCTTGATTGTTGTATACTGTTGTAGTGTTTTTATCGTTTCCTAATAAAAACTCAAACAATAGAGTAGAATTGGCGAAAAGTTTTGAATGTAAAAATTGGGTGTGTAATATTGAAACTCATTATTATAGTTATAAACGTATAAGACTTCGTAAGTTAGAATGCTAATCATTTGAATATTTTATAAAATGAACTATTTTAATTAAGTGGTGAATTAATAGGAAAATGTCATTTTTCCAGGTTACATTGTCGGAAATGCAGGACTGCTGGTAACTCTTCTGCAATTCGTAATAGCGTATGGAATTTTGGTATCTACGGTTGCATCTGTTTGTGCTATTTCCACAAATGGGGCTGTTGAGGGAGGCGGAGCTTACTGTATCCTTATTAAAACAATGTAAAATCGTATGAACGATTAATTTATGAAATTTTAGCAATTTTGATTATTTAAATTATTCTTTAAAAGTTGTCTAATATAATGCAAACAGAATTCTGAATTTTTCTTTAACAACTCAATTAGTTATGATAAGTAGGACACTAGGTCCTGAATTTGGGGGCTCAATTGGGACCATTTTCTTCATGGCTAACATAGTATCAAGTGCTCTTTGCATTTCTGGATGCGCTGAAGGTTTTGTGCAGAATTTTGGATCCAAGGGCATCATAGTGAGCAGCAGTTTTATTTATGACGGAAGATGGTGGCATTATTTGTACGGTACCATCATTAATACTACGAATTTACTGGTTTGTTTGATTGGAGCCGCAATGTTCGCCAAAACTAGCGTTATTATCCTGGCCATCGTCTGCGTTTGTTTGGGCAGCGTATTTATCAGCTTTCTTGTAATGCCACCCTTTGACGTAAGTATATTGAATCATTTCTAATGTTTGACATGTTTTAAGCAAAATATTTAAATTTTTTAGAGATTGCGTATGGATGTGATATTCTATTTTAACTGAGCGCACCTGTTGGAAAACATTTTGTTTTTGAAGTGTACTCATTTAAAATTGCATTCTCCTGATACATTTTGATCCGGAATAACATTTCTATTCTTATTTCGTATGAATTGTGATCTAATTGAAAAAGTGTGAGCTTAGACTAGAGGTATAAAATAGTGAGTAAAAATTAAAATGAACGACATTGAACAGGTCACATTTCCTTTGCCAAATAATTCTACGGTGATTATCAATGGTTCCTACACCGGCATACTCGCTTCCACTTTAGAAGACAATTTATACCCTAAATATAGCGTTGATTATTCAAGCGGAGGAGTGATGTCTGATTTTGCGAGTGTTTTTGGTGTCCTTTTCAGTGGTGTTACTGGAATAATGGCTGGCGCCAACATGAGTGGTGAGTAGACTAGTCCTTGTTTTTGAGTTTTCCATTTTAAATTCTGTTCTCTATTATATCATTCACCGTTTTGTTGTAATATCTAATAAAATATATATGTCACCATCCGCGAAGAGAGGGGTGTAACTCCCGGGAGTCTTTCGATTTTCTTCAAACTGTAGTAAATTTTAGTATGTACCCTATGTACCCATACCCTGTATGGGTTCTATTGTAGGTAAAAAACCATAAACTACCATACTGAAATGGTTGCAACATATGGGGTATGGAAGATGGTACACTTTGGTGTGCAGATCATTTTTTAATGAAATCTTGTCTCGTAAAAACCAAACAAAATAAAGTTTCCAACTAACGGATTTAAAAATAAATTTTGATGAAATGCATATTAAAAGAAAGCTTAGATTTTCCAGTTCCTTATCTGAAGGGACATAATGAGAGGTTTACGGAATTCAGAGATATTTATTAAAATAAGTATTTAATTACAAAACTCGAGGAGTCTAAATTCAGAAATGAAATGGAAGACGAATGGGAAGTCTAAACTTGGTTCCAGTGAGTTAGATTTTAAATTCAGATTCCTCGAGTTTTGCAATAAAACATTTATTTTATGTATCATCTCGGGATTCGTTAAACCTCCGATTATGTCCTTTTTTAGGGTTAAGACTAGAAACTCTAAGCTTTCTTTCGATATGCATTTCATCAAAATCAGATGATACATGTTTTGAGATATTCTGACTTTTAATTTTAAAAAAATATAGAAAGGACATTTATCTCTCAAAAATGGTTATAACTAGGGAGCGGATTAGCGCCACTGTGAAGTTAGCTGGCGAGCGCCGCTAGGCTCTCAGATGCGGATAACCGTAGGGGGGAGCTACATGAAGGTGTTTCTCTTCAATTTTCAGAGTTTTTAGAATAATTAAATTTTAAAGGTTCACAATATTTAAAATTCTTCAATTTTGAAAGATTTTTTTTTACAGAAATCACATTTTTTAGTAAAAAAATATATCCAATTACTTTGAAAGTCACATGATACTACGTGATATGTCCATCGGGACAAATTTTTTAGGAGAGAAAAAAAACTTCTCAAAAATCGAATTCTCTCAAAAAAAAAAAAAAGAAAGTGCATTCAAGATTTAATAGAGCTCTAGAGATCTCAATAAACATGAAAGATATGCCTGAAACATTATAAACGCATTACGAGGCAAGTAGAAGGCTGAAAAGTAAAAATTATAATTGAAAAAATCGTTTCCTTGAAAAAATGGATTTTACAATACTACAGTGTTATTTTTATACAAAATGTTTAGTTTATTTTTTTTTGTAACTATTTAGTACAACAACAGAATGTTATTGAATACAAAGATTTAAATGTTCGTCTGATTGATCACAGTTTATAGAAATAAAAACCCACTTCCGGTTCGAATTTTAATATATCCTTTCACCACAATGTCAGGTAGAATTTTAGAGAATTTTCAAGCCAATAAAACGTGTTTTAAAGAAGATTATTATTATGCCGTGACACCCTTCAATTTAAAATTTAAATTACAGTTTTGAATGTGCATTTCTAAAACAGTTCAATGTTGCTTCAAATGCTTAAATTAGAAAATCTTTGGTTTGAAATGTCAGGACATTTTCATTTTGAAATATTTCAAATTGCAAAATTTCGTATTAAAAGCCTTTATAGTCAGTTTTTAATTTGATAATTTCAGATTTAAATATTCTCAATTGTTCGGTTTCCATTTTGGTCAGTTTCAAATTTAATAATTTTATATTTAAATATTCTAAATTGTTTGGTTTCAATTTTAAACGTACAAAACTTTCTGGTTTCTTAAGTTCTTCGAAATCGTATCAATTGGGAAGACTTGTTAGTTGCACACTTTACAGTTTAAGAGATTTGCAATTAACAATTTTGAATTCAGTGCCTCCAGAATAAATTCAAAACAAAGAAAAATGAATAACATATTTTCTCAAATCCAAGCCTTAAAAATGAACAGATTTTAAAATTAGGCAGTGTTCCAAAAAGTTCAACATTTCAAACTCAGTTTTAAACAAATATAATTTTATATTGAATAATTACATAATTTCATTAATTTTTAATGGTTACGGTTTTATAATTCTAAATATCCATGGTAATTCAATTTTTCCCTATCATAAGTTTAAATTTTGTGATTAAAATTGAAATAGTTGAATTTCGAAAAGTGTAATTGTTAATTTCTAAACGAATAAATTTATTTAAAGTAATAGAAAATTTTAAAAGTTTGAGTACAAAAAACTTTTAATATGACAATTCTTCGCGACTAAATTTTGTTTTAGTTTTGAATGAAGTTCGGATTCGTTTAAATTTCAAGTTTCTGGAGTATACATGTTACATTTTTAATGTTTTTCATTCAAAATTACTTTTTATTTCGGACGCTATTTTAGAAGAATTCAATTTTAAAGGTTTATAATTGAAAATTTTTCCATTTTGAGCTGTGAAAATAAAGGGGAATTTCAATTTTGTTCAATTTTCAATGCTTTTAATTAGAAATAATACAATTTTCAGTAATTTGAATTTTAAATTATCTATTTTTCAACATTCTAATCGGAAAACATTAAATTTTTAACGTTTTGAAATTTTCCTATTTTCGAAATTTTATTCTGAAATCATTCAATTTCAAGATTCTTTAATTAAAAATAAAAATGTTTTCCATTCGGAACACTTTGAATTAGAACTCAAATCATTGAAAATATTAAGTTTTTGGACGAAATATTCCAGTAAAACTGTAGATCTTAACAAAATATAATATTTTCAATTATGGACATATTTTTGCTCAAATGAATAAAATTCGAGAAAAATGGCACAGGCAAGTTTTTAATGTTATACTTCTTATCTTATCAACCTGAGGAACCTTTGAAACATTTTTAAACTCCTTATTTGTTTGTAAACCGAAAACTCTATAGAAAGAATTATGTTTGGGACTCACCTTTTCGAGTTTGCAAGCACATCAATACATAAAAAAACTTGAACCTTAAAAGTATTCCAAAATTGAAACCTTTAAATGAGCAAAATTTAAAAATTCAGAAAACTTACTTTCAAAATGAATGTAAACTATAAAATTGTTTTATTTGAAACCACTGTGCATATAGCGGCAGATAATTAGTTCCGAACGCCGCCGCACAGTCAGATAACTAGTTTCACAAATGGCCAACTATGGCCACGTATCACGACCGTGTGATGGGTGGTCATATACAGGGTGGCCCAGTTGAATTGCAACTTTTTAGAACGCTGTATTTTTTATATAAATTTTAATTTTATTGAAGCAATTAAAAAAAATGCTGGAAAACATTTCAATTTTACATATTTATGTCGAATTTTCGATATGGCCGCCTTGCACGAACTATGGCTCTGAGTTGGTCGACAAAGTCGCACGCTGCACGAATGTACTCCTGCGGGATCTTCATCCATTCACGAAGAAGGGCTTTCTTGCGCACATCAACACTCTGGTCAACACTAAAAAATAACAGAGTGTTGATGTGCTCAGAAAGTCCTTCTTCGTAAATGGATGAAGATCCCGCAGGAGCACATTCGTGCAGCGTGTGACTCGTTTGTCGATCGACTCAGAGCCATAGTTCGTACTCAAGGCGGCCATATCGAAAATTCGACATTTTGTAAAATTGCGAATCACAGTCCAAGCAGATTGCTCTCACATCAATCGTATGTTTTTGTCTAGAACAATAGAATCCGTGAAATCTGCAATTACGTCACGAAAAAAATTATTTAAAAAACCATCATTATAAAAAAACGCTCACTTCATGGGACATTGTCGCATCATTTCGATAAAGGGCTATCTAACGCTCACTTTTCAGGGGGCTCTACAGTCTCATAACATGATGGTTTCGAATAAAATATCATACATCACTCGTAAGGTTACACACATCTTCACGTGGAATTCCCTGTGTAAAGGCGTGCCCAATCCTATTTGTGATGTAATATACTATTATTTGAAAATAATGTAAGCTGATAAGTATAAAATATTAGAAATAAACTAGAAAGTCATGCGCGCGCCTTCTTCCATTTCTGCATTCGAGAGTTTTGAAATTTTCATCTTAAATAATCATAAGGGTAGTCGACAAAAAGTTGACCACTAGAAGTCGCAGTCAAAGTTGAATTAAGAGATGTTTTTATGAACATTCAAAGACGTTCATATTTATTTTTAATAGCAACGCTTGAAAATTTAATAATACCGTTTCCTCTATTCTGATAGGTGAGCTGAAAAATCCAGGTCGCAATATTCCTCGCGGAACTCTTTCTGCCGTTTTATTCACATTTGTATGTTATATTCTACTATCCGTCCTTACGGCAGCAACGTCGAGTCGCTTTTTGCTGCAGAACTATTTTCTATATATGATGCCAATCAACATCTGGCCGCCATTTGTTGCCGTTGGAATTCTGACTGCGACATACAGTGCGGCTTTGAGCAACTTGATTGGATCAAGTAGAGTGCTAGAAGCACTTGCTAAAGACAATATTTTTGGTAAGAGAAATAAAAATAACCTGTAGTTTGAATATATGTATACTTAATTAGAATGTGAGTATATGACTGATTCTTTTTCAGGTTCTGGACTGAATTATATAGTACAAGGCACGGGGCGGGGAAATCCAATTGCTGCCGTTATGACTTCTTGGGTTCTTGTCCAACTCATTTTGTTGATCGGTTCTTTAAACGTCATCGCGCAGATTAATTCTGTGCTTTTCTTATTGAGTTATCTGGCTACCAACTTGGCGTGCCTCGGTTTAGAATTAGCAAGTGCACCTAACTTTAGGTAACTAATTAAATATGAAAATGAAAGTAAAATCCGTGAGGTACATTTTCGATTTGAATTAGGTTTAAATGAATTAAACTAAAAATAAAATTATTTCCAGGCCGACTTTCAACTACTTCACATGGCACACAGCAACGATTGGACTCCTTGGCACGATCATAATGATGTTTACGATAAATAGCATTTATGCATCCAGTAGTATAATTCTCTGCCTAATTCTCGTGATCGTCCTTCACCTCTTTTCCCCCGGCAAAAATGCAGCCTGGGGCAGTATATCGCAGGCTTTGATATTCCACCAAGTTCGAAAATATCTCCTAATGCTGGATTCTCGCAAGGATCACGTTAAATTTTGGCGCCCGCAGATACTTCTGATGGTTTCTTCTCCACGGTCTTCCTGTCCTCTCATAGATTTCGTCAACGATTTGAAAAAAGGCGGCTTGTATGTAATTGGACATGTGAAAGCGGGCGAGTTCTCGGGTCAGAACTTGGACCCTACGATCGACGAATATCCGCACTGGTTGAGTCTCGTCGACCATATGAAGGTCAAGGCGTTCATAGAACTTACGGTGACAAAAACGGTTCGAGAAGGACTCCATCATCTCGTCAGACTTTCTGGAATGGGTGCAATGAAACCTAATACAATCGTTTTAGGATTCTACGACGACCACGTGCCTCAAGACTTTTTTAAGACTTCGCAATATTCCACGGCGAACTTCGAGAATGGAACTTATGCGAATGGAACAATTTTTCCTTTGAGGCCTATAAATGAAGAGAAAACTGTGGACCCGCAGCAATATGTTGGAATGTGCTCGGATGTATTGAAGATGAAGAAGAATCTGTGTCTGTGTAGAAATTTCCACAATCTAGACAAGTCTCAGTTCATAAAGTAAGTCAATTTTATGTTTAGGAATAAATGAGAGTTCTAGACTCACGCTCAAGGTCACCTGGTTAAGCTTTTTTTTAATAGAGTTTTTGATACTAATTTCATAATACTTTTTTGTCAAAAACAAAGTACCTTAACATGTTAAATATACTACATTTTCTCTAATTAACATTAATGATACGCTCTTCCGTTTCAGAAATTCAAATTTCAAATACATCGACGTATGGCCAGTGAACTTTTTCCAGCCTACAGATCACGATCCTTTTGATACAACATCTCTTTTTATGCTGCAGTTAGCGTGCATCATAAATATGGTTCCGGTTTGGAAAAATTTACACCTACGTGTATTCCACTGTGAGATCTCTGAAAGTATGAGTGTTGGAGAGTCAAGCAGCTCAATTGACGCACCTCCAAAAATCTCCAACGAGCACAGACTGAAGAAGCTGTTGAACATGCTCCGAATTTCAGCCTCTATTACTAGAATACCCAATTGGGGTGCACAAGTTGGAGGATTGAAGGGTCGAGCTTTGGTCAGCTCAAAACAAGACGTGGAACCTGGTCTTTTCGAATCCTCAGATTCCACTGATATCGTGCCCAGCAATGTTTCTCGAGCTTACATACTTAAGTGAGTATTGAAAATTCGTGATATTATTGTCTTTCCAGCCGACTTTCAAGAATCCCCTATCTCCAGCTAATATTTCGCAATAAAATTAGTGTTCATAACAGACTAGTATTTCAGAATCATCTTCGAATGAGAGCATATGCAAATAGTTCAAAATCATTAATTCACTAATTTCAGCTCATATCTTAAACTATTTGAAAATAAGCATCATGATTATAAATTTTAAAGTCCATTATTTTTAAAACTAAGCAAAACACCTTCGTGCAATTTAAACAGTGCGTAAATCATATTAGAACGTAACCTTCGGTTGTCAATACCTCTTCTGAGGCGCACGGTTGTCACGAAAATATATTTCTCCAATTTTAAAGCCTGGGTCATTTGGACCTAGTGTGACAACCAAAAGTTAATTATGTGCGAAGCCCACGATTTTCGGAGATCCCAAGAAAAGATTACGTGCATTTTCTCGCTTAAATTTGTAATTTTCCTGAGGTGATTTTGTTAAAAAAAAAATTATTTTTGGAAAAATATCAAGTGGATTCAGATGAAAGATGGTAAGAACATTACTGATGGTCAGAGCATTACTCATGGTAATAAGTTTTAACATCTTATCTACACCAAGTAGCTTTTATGTGCGTATGTCGATAAATAAGTGGCCAATAATTGTTATCGTGAATAAAGTGAAAACATAATGATTGTCCACAGCATCTGAAAAGCAAATTACTAATATCTCTAAAAAAGACAGTGAAAAATGTTAAAACGTTTTATAGACTATGTAAATAATTTTTTGTTACTTTTTCTTACGAATAATGAGCGGAAGTAATGTCAAAACAAAATTTTTGGCCCCAGCCAATCATTATACAATTTAGAGGCCAATCACTGTACTTTCAGAGTCAGAAATTTATCAGCTGATGCGGCCAATGACTATATTTCATCACATTTCAAATGAAAATACAGTATAATCTGGATTTAGTGTCGGTTTTGGGGCTGACCTTGACATTAAATCCAGAGTCTCGGAACTGTTTTGCCTCTCTCCTGTTTCTCTCTTCGTTTTGTCACGCCTCAGTGAACACCGCACATCCCCCCGCAGCTTCTCTTACCCATCCCCGTCGCGCGGCGTCAATTCGCGGAAACACTAAATCCAGATTCGACTGTAATTCGATTATTCTGCCACGCAAAACAAGAAAGCGGTAACTACATTTGGGATTTGTTACCTGTTTCGCAGATGTTTTCCATTTGAATATATTTTGGAAACAAATAAAAATCGGAGGGCCAATTCCAAAATGTAGTTACCGCTTTCTTGTTTTACACGGCAGTATTGGCCTATGATAATGACTATGTGGTTGTGGCCAATCGTTGTGTTTTTTGATTCACCAGACTCTCAGTTCATGCATGCGCGGTTTATGAATTCCTAGAATTGCTGGCCCACGCAGTTTCACAGGGGACAGGGAGAGAGGCGGTTGCGACTTACGTTTCGGAAGGGACGCAGTGCACGAGTACTCAGTCGAGTATATGGCGCAATATTATGGAAACGGTTCAGGCGGCCCTGACTGTTCACGTTTCGATACTCGCGATTTATGAACAAGGCTATTTGCAGGCAACCCCCGACAGTGTTCATGAACTGAGAGTCTCGTGTACTTTAATTCTTTAATGACTTTATTACCATCTGTGTATTTTATGCTTGGCAAACTTGAAAAATTCCTTTAATTACCAATCATTGTATCAATTACCCTATACGTGGAATATAAAATGCAAGCACTGCTTTCAGACTATTGCTTTAATTTTTTACTCTAATATATCTTACATTTTTTTAAAGTTCATTTTGATCTAAGAAAATCTCTCGAATGCTGAAAGAAATTTTCTGGGCGTTTAGGTGGACGCACAAATTACATGTTGATTTCAGGGGTAGATTAAAAGGGTTGCTACAAGACCTGGAAAACCTGACAAAGTCATGGAGTTGTGAAAAAGTTCTGGAAAATTCATGGAATTTTGAAAAAGTGACTGGAATTTTTCTAATCGCACCTATTTCAACAATTATTTTAGTACATTCTGGCGAATATTTAATTTTCAAATTGATCCGAATCGATTTTTGATTGTTAAAAATGATGTGATTATAATCATTTCAGACTTTTTAGAAATTGTATATTAATATTGATGAGAATGGTTGAGAATCAGTAGAATGTGTTGAAATTGGCCCCGAGACCGAAGACAAGTTCGCGTTACGATTTTTTCTCCCTCACTGAGTTTGTTTTGCCGGTCGAAAAACGGCAACGTCCGATCCGCTTCACACGATTAAAAACTTGTGTTTTCCATGCATGTGTTGAAGAAACATAATTCTCTATATACTTTCTAAAACTTTATAGATGCTCTCAAAAAAAAAAAAATTAAATTCTTATAAACTGTATAACTCTGTAGACAGTACATTTTTTAAACCTATTATGCTCGCATGCGAAACCAAGTTACATATCAATTGATCGATTCCGCATTTAGCACATTTCATGGGGGTTCCAATGCAAGATGGTATTGTATTCGATTTCCAAAAAAATTTTCTTCGCGAATGCGAGTCCACGTTAGGGTGGTCCAAAAATGCATTGGAAAATTGTTTTTTCGAATTTTCATGCATATCGCCCCCATGAACGTATTATACATAAGAAAAAAGACGTTTTTGTACATTTCACTCAGAATCGTCAATATTAAATCAATCGAGTTGAAACTCAACATTGCTCTTCACAATCAGCTATAGAATACAAATGAATAATTAGTTTTTAAATAACACTCCCATAAGTCGGTTTTATAGGGCCCCGAAAATCCCTATAAGTGAAAAATTGGGTTTTGAGAGTTGCTGGCGTTAATTATGATTTTTTTGCGGTTTTTTAAATACAAATTGTTCCTAGTACATAAAATATAACTTTCCACTGATAATTAGATGTTTAAATAAATTTGTTAAATAATTTATTATTGTTTTTAGTAATTTTCTCTTAGAATAGAGTTAGAAAGTCACGGTTTTTTTCGAATTTTATAATTAAAGTGAGGTAATAATTAATTCTCCTATAGTAATGTGGGTGTGGTGGACCCACATTGGTAGTATATATCCACCTAGAAGCACTGCCCGAATCGGGTAGTGAGGCAATGAACTTTCGAGTTCGAACTGCTAATCAATTTTTTTAATTTTATAGTAATGCTAGATAGTTAGGGTTTTTCTGATATTGTCCATTTTTTGTCAACTTTTCACGTAGTGTCGTAATAAATAATGCAAGTTAACAAAAATGATTGTTCAAACAATTTATTATTGTTTATAACTATCTTCTCTTAGATAATTGCTACAAAGTTGCGATTTTTTCTTAAATTTTTAACTTTGTTTTTGCTTTGTATTTATGAACAAATAATAAATAAACAATGAAGAGAATAATTTTTTAACAATCCTTTTTATTGTGAATATATTTTTCTGAAATGAAACAGATATTTGAAATATTCTTCAAATTTTCTACATGGACCATATTATAAATGTAAATGTTCCTTGAAGTTGTTATTGAGAATTAAAAAGTCAAAGAATAGCTAAAAATTTCAGAAAAACCCGCAATTTTTTAGCATTACTCTAAGAGAAGGTAATAAACCATAATAAATTGTATAAACAATTATGTTTGTTAAATTGCATTAATTATTACTGCGCTCTAAGTGAACAATTGACAAAAAGTGGAAAATTTTAGAAAAAAAACCGCAACGATCTAGCATTACTATAGGAGAAAAAAGTTATAAACAATGATTATTTGTTTGAACAATTATTTTTGATGAATCTCAGTCATTATTACCACACTCTAAGTGAAAAGTGGAAAAAGAGTTGCAAATTTCAGAAAAAAACGCAACTTTCTAACATTATTCAAAGAGAATATTATTCAAAATAATAATAAATTGTTTAAACTATTATTTTTGTTAAGTTGATTTAATTATTACCTTACTATAATTTGAAAGTGGACCAAAATTGGAAAATTTTAGAAAAAACTGCAACTTTCTAGCATTATTCTAAGAAAATATTATTATAAATAATTAATTGTTCAAACGTTCATTTCTGTTAAATATAATTGATTATTGCCTCGCTCTAACTGAAAAGTTGAAAGTTGAAAAATTCCAATAAAACCGCGACTTTCTAACTCTTCTCTGAGATAAAATGGCTATAAACAATAATAAATTATTTAAACAATTCATTTAAACATCAAATTATCAGTATAATGTAATGTTTGATGTATTAGAAACAATTTTTACTAATAAAAATCTCGAAAAAAATCATAGTTAGCGCCAAAAACTCGCAATATCCAATTTTTCACTTATGTGGTTTATTTGGGACCCTATGAAACAGACTTAGGGGGGTGAAATTCAAAAAGTAAGTTTTTATTCGTAGTCTATGGCTAATTCTGTCGAAAAATTTTCAGGGTGAACTCGATTCACCTAAAATTGACGATTCTAAATAAAATTTACAAAAACGTCTTGCTTTCTTATGGGAAGAACGTGTTAAATTATATGGGACTTGCGGAACCTCTGAATATCATTTTTTTAATGCATTTATTTTGTTGCGGATTTGCAGCAATTTGCGGGCGATATGCATGAAAATTGAAAAAAAATGTGGGACCACCTTAGTCCACGTGGACTTTGGATAGACCCCCCCCCCCTCGTGGACTTTTGCTAAACCCCCGCCCACCACCCAACTGTCCACGTGGTATATGGGTAGCCTCAAATGAATTCAGGTGATTTCAAATGACTTCACATGAATTCACGTGACTTCATGTGAAGTCAAGTCACTTCAGATATTTCAGGAGATTTCAGATATTTCAGGAGACTTCAGGAGACTTCATTACAAGTGTACACCTGACTTCACGAGTTGTCAATCTCTCGGTTGAAATAATTTTCTTAATTTGCATGGTTTTCATTCACATAAAAAAGAAAACATCTTTAGAAAGTGTCGGCGTAAAATGGATTTAAAAAAAAAGTTTTTTCTAACCCTACAACTCTGCTAATTATTCCCTAGATAGTGGTGGCAGTGAGGAAGCATTTTTTCAAGGGCCATAAGCCGCCTCTTATAGACCAATTCATTAATTACACCTTTTAACTCCTTCGCATTATTTTCAGTATCAATCAACTGATTAGGCAGCACTCTTCACAAACGGCTGCGATTTTTATGTACCTACCGGCACCACCTGTTTCGACTACCTGGGGAAAAGACGTGGCACATCAACAATACCTGCAGTTGCTTACGGAGTTGACTGTAGATTTGCCACCGACGATATTGGTCCATGGTGTTAGCGCCGTAACTTCAACGACATTATAACGTTCAGATATTGAACAGTAGTACGCCCGGCATTTTGTAGTAAAGGTAACGAAACTTCCAGTCGATTCCCCATAATATTAGCAAGATTAATCGTTATCAAAAACGACTTTTTTATTGTATTACTTCGGTAAGGCCTGATGTACTTGAAACGTCAGTTCCACGGCCCCACGTAGTTAAAATTGTTTTCAAAATTATAACATCGTAAGCCACAATGCGAAAAACGGGGCGGCCGTCAAGTGATAGAATAATCAAAGCCTGAAAGTTATTTTTATTTTTTTTATTTTTGCTGTATAACTAAAATCGTGTTCCATGAAATATAAATGTAAATTCTCGATGGTTAGTATTAATAATTATTTCTGTTTCTTCTACGTAACTTACATGTAATAGAATACGTCATACAAATTAATTCTTTACGTATCTTCAAAATAATTTGCGTTCTTAAAAATTAAAAGAATAATATTATGTAGCTTTTTCAGGTAAAGTTTTGCCCAGAAGACTTTTTATTTTCTTGAAATATGTATTTTTGTATAGGAAGTGGAATACGACCTTCTGAACGCTGTACCTTACAATTTTTAAGTAACTAGTAAGTGACTAAATGATAAGAGTTTGAAAAGGGATAACTGAGAAAAAGGTTAGAAAAATATTTTGAATTTGTTGTTAACATGTTAATTTTTGGCATATTATAGAATCGACTGGATCTTCATTTAAGTGTATTTAATTGGATCTAATCCAAAAAAATGTCGTGCGTATATATAGTTTTGACTGTTCAGAGATTCAGAATCGTAGGAGAATTCTTAATGTATTGGGAGATTAAAGAGAAAATAATTTTTATAAGGTAATATAGTTAATGTAATGATAAAGTTGCCCGACTCAGCTCTCAGTTTTTTTTGTACTGATATAAATATAATATTTTGAGAAACATTGTCTGAAAGCTTTGTCGGTGGGACAAAATGCAATCGTGATTTAAAAATATTTCTACGTATTACATCTCTTTTTAGCATTTTACGATGATATAGAATAATAATTGTGGGCGGAGAACGAATTGCGTGCGGACTGTGAAAGTAATTATAAGGTTTTTGATTTTAAATAAACGATTTATATACAAAAGTGTAAAATTGTTTACTTTATCAAGGATTTAATTTACAAATTTGAAAATTTATGTAATATTATGATTTTTCACATGGAGTTTGTTTCATTCTAAATGGTTCAAATATCAAATGGTTGAAATTTAAATTTAAATTACCTATTAAATTTTATATCTACCTTTTAATATTGTAATTAAAATCTAAGTTTCCAAAAATTAATAATGTATAGGGCAAAATGTAAGAATCATTCATTTTAACCTATTTAAATTCACAGTGTAAATTTTTATTTTGTCATTGTTTAAATGTTCAACATTTTAAATTTAAAAAATCTGCCCGCTTCGCGGGCACATTCTCATGGCGCGCTTCGCGCGCGGCTCGCTGCGCTCGCAAGTTTGAGCGCGCCTAGGGCGCGCGACTGTTGGATCTCGCGCTTCGCGCTCGATCATATATTTATCTCGCGCTTCGCGCTCGATTATGTATTCACCTCGCGCTACGCGCTCGGGCGTATTTACATCGCGCTTTACGCTCGTCTCCTCTAGATTTTTGAACTTCGTGTTCGACTTCGATGAAAAGAAAAAGTTTGTTTGCAAATATTATAAAATTATCAAAACCTCTACATATTGAGTGATTGTTAAATTTGTTTTTATTTTAGACTGAAAAGGAACTTTATTTACTCAAGGTTCTATCGACCTTAAGGAACACATTCTCATCCGGACACTCGCGCTTCGCGCTCGATATTTGATTTGAAAATCATTTGAACCGTATGATAGAAACAAAAAAGTTTGAGCGCACTTACGGCGTGCGATTTGGTAAATACACTGAGCGCGCACTTTGTGCTTCGTGTTGTATTTTCTTCATATACAAATTACTAAATTTGTATTTGATTTCAAATGAAAAGTAATGATATAATTCAGGCGACAAATTTTATTAGTTAACATTTTATTTTAGCTTGTGCCGTTTATCAAAAAAGTTAATTTTTTCATTTTCAATATATTCTTACCACAAAAATTGATTACGGGTTTGTAAGTCTTTTTTGAATGCACAATTTTTGTTGATTTATATGTTTTCGTACCTTGCATTGTTTTTTTAAAAATTTGATTTTTTTTACTGTCAATGTTATTTTCACGAATAAAAAAAAACCACGCATCCTATCGAAACGTGAGTCACAATAAATTTGTACCTCTTCCTTGGATGAACAAATTTTGTTTCGGTCATTTTTTCGTAGCTGGTAATATTCGTCTGAAAATTTGATTTTTCTATTTTCAATGCTGTTTTTTACGAATAAAACAAAAACTACGCGTCATATCAAAAAGTGAATGATAAGAAATTTGTAGATCTTTCTTAGGTGCACAATTTTGGTGAGATGATCTTTTCTGGTATCTTGCATAGTTTGACAGCAAAATGGCTTTTTTGATTTTTTATTAATTTTTTGTGCGATCAAAATTTGAATTTTTTATTTTTCAAAAAATTCAAAAAGTTGTTATGAAAATATTATAGGGTGTTCAGGATTCAACGTTTTTCTCCTCTTGACTTTTTTTCATATCGTGCGTTTTTCGGCTTAAAATGTTCATTTTCGTTTGTTTTTTGGAATTTTGAAAATGCTATAACTCCAATAATTTTTTTTTTTATCACGAAAAGTCATAAAAATATTTTGTTCGACATTTTGCGTACTACTAATAACCGTACATAGAATTTTCAAATCTTCAAAAAAAGTGGTCTCAAAAATTTTCAAAATGTGCTCACTTTTTGGATTTTCATCCAAAATAGCTGGTTAACGAACTCGTTCTCTATTTTTCGGCCATAAAAAAGTGTGCCAAAGCTCAATCAAATCTGATCATTTTTTCGAAAGTTATCGTGGCTACAGACAGACAGACAGACAGGCTGACAGACAGACAGACTACAGACAGACAGACACCTTCGTAAAAGTCGTTTTTTCTAGCTCAGGGGGTCCCAAAACGTGGAGATTTGATGAAAACCGACTATGTCAAATTTTACATAAAACCAATACCTTCTCATTAGAATGAGAATGTAAAAATCTGCCCGCCTAGGGCTTTCAAACACTTGAAACTTGAAATAGCTGCATTTTTTAAGATTTCCAATAGAGAATTTGTATGTGTCATGGATACAAAAAATAATGGTAAAGGACGTTCAATTAAGATTATTTTTGCAAGAAATAAATCAATGTTAAGTTCAAATATTTTCAAAAATGGGAAAAAACTTACGAAACTATTTAAGAATGATTTAAAAAAAGCCATAAACATTACATATTTGTAAATATATCAGTAAGCATCAATTGGCATTCATGTTTTTGTTTTTGCCGGTAACTTAACATATTAAGACTTGTAAGTTATCTTCATTTATTATTAAAATTTGTTTATACATTGTATCCGCTGCGGAATTGCGCCTTGAAAAGGATTCGGATCCGAGTCGAAACATATGTTAACGATTTTTTAATAAACATAAAAAAAACGGAAAGGTCTACACTATCTTAATATATTAATTGTTATTGTTATTAACTACCACATGATTTAGTAGAAGAAACCATTTTTTCCGAGTGAAAATGCCTGCTTTTATTAATTTTTTATTATATTTCTTGTCAGCAATAACTATTCAAAGTTTCTGGAACGTTTTCCTAATAGAATATTACTATTCGACAGTTTCTACATGATTTAGTAAAAAATAATGTTTAGTGCCTAATTTTTAAGTTTGTTTATAATTACATGTGTTATTAGCAATAAAAATTGTGAGTTACTGGCATATTTTCCTGTTTGAATATTACTATATTATTTATTAATAGAAAGCCGCATTCTTTTCCAAGAAAATATGCCAGATTTGTAAATTTGTTTATCATATTTGTCATTACCAATAATATGCATTTAATGTTTATATTTTTCTTATTTTAAATTAATTTAAAACAGAATTTTAACTGAATTCATAAGACAATAAATACATATTGAGTGTAACAAAAATTGATTATTTTGTTTATACAATTATTTATAGAAGAAGTGATTGTTAATATTAGTAAACAAATCCCTTATGAACATGATTCTTATAGAAAATTTCAGCATTTACAGTTAAGAACATAACTTTTTCTGCAGTTGAGCACTGCACATTATTCTATGTTTTTTTTCCTTAAGTCTAGAAACCGTATTTAAATTACGTAACAGCTCAGGGGGGGGGGGGGG
>CAKNYM010049566.1:162614-190226 GCA_932195095.1 Andricus curvator
CCCCCCCCCCCCCCCCCCCCTCATTCATGTACGTAATTTTTGGAAATATGAAACAAACAACTCGCAGTAATTGTACACAAAGGACAGAAAGTTAATATTAAGTTAATTTTTTAAAAAGTTAGGGAACTTAATTGGTAAACAACGAAAATCTTGCAAAAGTCAGGGAATTTCTATAACTTTAAATAACTCTCAAGAAGAATAAATTTGAAAATTTTCAATTTTTGATTTGAAATTGTTTTATTCCGTTTATAAAAGATTCTCGGTGAAGACGTTACAAGTTTAAGATTTTGGCATTTGAATATTAATGGTAAGGGAAAAATTAGGGCATATTTAAAAATAAAGTTTTGCGGTAACCCTGATATAATATTCTTGTTAGTAATGTATTTGCCTTGTATTTCTATTTCTGTTTCTTTTTTTGCAGTTGCATCCTCCTGAAGATTATCTTTTTAGTTACAAATTTTATTATTTGCGTTTGAAAATTCAACAATTTTGTTGAAAAGTCATCCTTTTTGTTTGAAAATTTAGTTGTTTTGTTAAAAATTTGTCTTTTTGGTTTGAAAATTCAACTATTGTCGTAGAAAATTTACTTTTTGTTTGAAATTCATATTTTAGTACTGAAAAGTCAACTGAAAATCTTTTTGGACAAATAATCAACTACAGTAAACTTCCCTTTATTTTAACTTCCTTGAAAGGTACGCGACCAATAATTTTATGGCTGGAGGGGCCACCACCTCTACCGCAATTCGGCAGTTGATTTTTATCAAGCGACGTTTATTGGCTGCTTCGGCCTTGTATTGCTGCGCTTGCTCTAAGCAACTTTTTCAACTGCGCAGTGCCGAAAATCCCGGATGATTTGAAATCAATAAATAGTATCAATAATAATACCGACAAATAGATACACCTGACATTACTAGAACTGCTGGCCCACGCAGTTTCTCAGCTTAAGGGGCGAGAGACGGTTTTGCGACTCTCGCCTCGGAAGGGCGTCAGTGCGCGAGTACTCAGTCGAGTATATTAAGCCCACGACTATTCCTTCGTGATTAAGCCATTTCTTTGCATTCCAATTGGAAACGGATCAGACGGTTTCGACATGCGCAGTAGAAAAAGTCGCGGTCCGTTAGGGGTCGTGCATAAATTACGTAACGCAATTTTCCGACAAATTTGCCCCCCCCCCCATGTAACGCTTTTTCCGACTTTTCCCTGTAGTTTTTCACCATTATGTAACACTAAGTTAGACACGCCCCCAAAGTGTTACGTAATTTATGCACGACCTCTTAGCACATTACGCATTTGCGCCGTTCCAGAGTTTTTCTAGTGTTTTTGTTGACGTACGCCGTTAAAAATATAAAATTTCCTGGAAATAGTACAATTTGCCAACTAAAAATCAATATAATAGAATCAAAAAAAGACTGAAATATTTCGCGGTGTCACGGTCATGCTAAGCTAGGTGGAAATGTTAGCCGTCAGAAAGGGAAACCACATGAGAGTATGGGACTGCAACTGCATACGACTTTTTGGAGAAAATATTCTAAACGTAAAGGTAAGTTATAAAGATCCGGATAGTAATATTTTTTAAGCGTTTCAAGTGTTTCGCGAAATACAATCAACTATCCGAAATATGAGGTGAGAGTACCCGGTCTTGTTAAAATACTCAATATTCAAGGCTTCCCGCTCTTTGGGCATCTTTTTTTGATTGGTCAGTTACTGACGCGGGCATGACCGTGCAGCCCGTACAGGAACCATGGTGGGAGGTGAACTTAAAATAAGTGAACTTTAAAATAAGCGATCTGTAAATTAAAGGGAAGTTCACTGTATTTTTTTTGAGAATTTATCTTTTTTATTTAAAAATTTATCTGTTTAAGTAGAAATTTCATCTTTCTTAGATAACAGTGTGTCTACTTCGTTGAAAATTCGTATTTTTGGGTTGAAAATTCAAGTATTTTCGTAGAAAATTTACTTTTGGTTTAAAACTCATATTTTTATGATGAAAATAAGTCCAACTGAAATCTTTTTTTGGATGAAAATTCAACTATTTTTTTTTTTATAATTAGTCGTTTTTATTTAAAAATTCATCTGTTTTAGTATAAATTTCATCTTTCTTGGATAAAAATGCAACTGTTTGGTTGAAGATTAATCTTCCTTGTTTGAGGACTCAACTATTTTTTTTTAGAATTTTGTTTGAACCACTTTTTTAATAAATTACACAGGCCAACAATTCTCAGAACCAGAGACCAGACTTAGTATACCCGAAGGCTTTTGCTGCGCTGAATCCGAATCCGACCTCAGAAAAATTCCAGCACCCTCAGTTTTCGAGATATTCTAACCTAAAAGGGTCAAAAACCCGTTATTTTGAATTTTGAATTTAAATAAAGTAAGTGCATTTAACAATAATATACTGTAGGTTTATGTAAAATTGTATGAAATTTGGTAGATTTCATGCTTGATGGCTGACTCTCATACATATAAAAATGTCCATTGTTAATTAAATTTGAAATTATGTTTCACTTTGTCAAACACATTGTGGGAAAGACATAAAGATGGACTGCATTTTACTGTTTTACTAGTTGTGGCTGGTAGAATTAGGCAGGGTGGTCGAAAACTTCAGTTTTAAAATACCCTGATTTTTCCTTGACCAATTTTTCATTTTCCCTGACCATTAACTTTCAATGACAAGAATTTTAATCTTGTAACATTTTTAACACATGTATACCAATAAGATATGATCTTTTATAAACGAAATCAAACAATATTTCTGATGCAACTTTAAAAGTTTCAAATTTATTTATTTATTTTTAACAAAAAAATGACTTTTCTATCATAAAAAGATGATTTTTTAACAAAATACTTGAATTTTCAAGCTAAAAAGATGAATTCTTAACAAAAAAGTGTAATAGTTGATATTTCAACAAAAAAAGATGAAATTTAATAAAAAAAATAATGAATTTTAAAACCAAAAAGACGAATTTTTAACAAAAAAAGATTTTTTATTCATGAAAGATGAACTTTCAAGCCAAAAGACGAATTTTCTGTACAAAAATTGAATTTTCCACCAGAAAATATGAAATTTCCACCAGAAAATATGAATTTTCCACCAGAAAATATGAATTTTTAGCAAAAAAATTAATTTTCAAGAAAGTATAGTAAAACTTTCACCCACGCAGTTGAATTTTCAATTTCAAAAGATCAGTTTTCAACAAAGTAGTTAAACTTTCAATCAAAGAAATGGATTTTCAACTGAAAATATGAATCTTCAACAAAGAAAATAACACAGGCCCACAAAATTTGACAAAGGTCCGGAACCAGAGACCAGACCTAGTATACCCGAAGGCTTTTGCTGCGCTGAATCCGAATCCGAAAACAGAAAAATTCCAGCACCCTCAGTTTTCGAGATATTCTAACATAAAAGGGTCAAAAACCCGTTATTTTGATGTTTTCGAGGCCCCGTAACATCGCGAAAATTTTTTTTTTTCACAAACTGACAACGGCATTGTAAAGAACTACTCTTCACCTTCAAAATGCGATCCCTACCTTTTTGATAGTCTTGTTGATAGAAAGCGAGTATTGCTGCCACCACTCCACCTAAAATTGGGTCTGATGAAACAATTTACCAAAGCTTTGAATCCCGAAAGTAAATGTTTCAAATACATTCGATCTACATTTCCTAAATTGAGTGAAGAAAAAATTAAGGAAGGAGTTTTTGTTGGACCTGACATAAGAAGGCTGATGAAAGATGACGAATTCATAAAAACCATGGATCCAAAGGAAAAAAATGCATGGTTGAGTTTTAGAGACGTAACACAGAAATTTTTGGGAAACAACCGAGATCCAAAATACGAAACAATTGTTTCGACTATGTTTTTTTAGGTGGAGTGGTGGCAGCAATACTCGCTTTCTATCAACAAGACTTTCATGAATCACGTTATGATCACCAACTATCCATTCTGCCCTTTCAGGCCAATTTTTGGTTACCCAATGCTTATCTCTCGCGCGACTGTCCCAGAGACAGGGGTATACTAGGTCTGGTCTCTGGTTCCGGACCTTTGTCAAATTTTGTGGGCCTGTGTTATTTTCTTTGTTGAAGATTCATATTTTCAGTTGAAAATCCATTTCTTTGATTGAAAGTTTAACTACTTTGTTGAAAATTGATCTTTTGAAATTGAAAATTCAACTGCGTGGGTGAAAGTTTTACTATACTTTCTTGAAAATTAATTTTTTTGCTAAAAATTCATATTTTCTGGTGGAAAATTCATATTTTCTGGTGGAAATTTCATATTTTCTGGTGGAAAATTCAATTTTTGTACAGAAAATTCGTCTTTTGGCTTGAAAGTTCATCTTTCATGAATAAAAAATCTTTTTTTGTTAAAAATTCGTCTTTTTGGTTTTAAAATTCATTATTTTTTTATTAAATTTCATCTTTTTTTGTTGAAATATCAACTATTACACTTTTTTGTTAAGAATTCATCTTTTTAGCTTGAAAATTCAAGTATTTTGTTAAAAAATCATCTTTTTATGATAGAAAAGTCATTTTTTTGTTAAAAATAAATAAATAAATTTGAAACTTTTAAAGTTGCATCAGAAATATTGTTTGATTACATTTATAAAAGATCATATCTTATTGGTATACATGTGTTAAAAATGTTACAAGATTAAAATTCTTGTCATTGAAAGTTAATGGTCAGGGAAAATGAAAAATTGGTCAAGGAAAAATCAGGGTATTTTAAAACTGAAGTTTTCGACCACCCTGCCTAATTCTACCAGCCATAACTAGTAAAACAGTAAAATGCAGTCCATCTTTATGTCTTTCCCACAATGTGTTTGACAAAGTGAAACATAATTTCAAATTTAATTAACAATGGACATTTTTATATGTATGAGAGTCAGCCATCAAGCATGAAATCTACCAAATTTCATACAATTATACATAAACCTACAATATATTATTGTTAAATGCACTTACTTTATTTAAATTTGATCATATAAAAAAGTAAATAAAATGATTCATAAATGAATAATAAAAAAGCGCAAATTGCTTAAAAGTTACTGTCTTTGAAAGCTAGATACAGCTTTCGTAAATATTTATTATATTATGTATAAATATTTATATGTATAAGATTTTACCTGCAAAGTATTCAATATCTTAAATACAAAAAATTTCCATTTGTTTCAAGTCTCATATCTTATTAATTCTGGAAACCATAAATTACGTACAGAAAGAGGGGGCAGTAGAAATATTTTTTTACCACGGTTCAGTACAGCGGCGGGGGGGGGGGGGGTGTCTTAGTTGAAAGAAATAACAGTAAATAAGTCGAAAATGCACTAATACCAAACATTTCATTCGGAAAAATAAATGTTAAAAAGAATCAGGATATTTCAAAAAAGTCAACTGACTTCCGGAGATTTCAAGTAACTTCAGGAGACTTCAAGGTACTTGAGAAGATTTCAGGAGACTTATTCATCATATTATAGTGTGTGCACAAGTGACTTCGAATACAGGGCTTCTATACGCATTTTTCCAAAAATGGAATTTTTAACATGTAAATCCGCTGAGGATTTAATTTGAATTTTTCGATTCCGAATACTTCAATATAAAATCATATTATCTGTTCCAGATTTTTGACTGAAAATAGACCCTGCTTATTGTTATTCTCTGGCGGATAATAAAAAATATTAAGAAAATATAATTAAAGAAGATCTAAATCTTTGAATTAAAAATATTTAATTGAGGAATCATCTGAATTTCCAAGACGGCCCTTCGCACGTAAAAAATTCATATCATAATTGCAACTACGATTCACGTCGACCATTTTCAATAATTCAAGATTCAAACCAATTGCAAAAGTGCGCCGAAATATCAATTATTGTGATTTTCTAACTTTTCTAAATCCTTTCATCCACCGTTGTAAAAGATCCAACCAATATGATCGACTTTTTTCCCCATATTCCAAATTACTATTGGTTCCTACCTATGGTTCCTGTTAGGTTACCAAACCTATTCAAACCAAATTCTCACACCGGCAATTTTCTTCCGAAATTTCTCTATTAGGTATTTCATGGTGTGACGTCAGCTGGTAAGATGTCTGCACGCCGAGGGCCAAGCAACAATACCAATTGCAGGGGACGAAACTTAATTTTTTTTATAACTTGGACAAAAATGATTTTTCACCATAATTCTATTTGAATATTATTTTTTATTTTTAAAAAGCTATTTAATTTAATGATAAAATTGTCACAAATTTTTCAAAACGATTTTATTATCTAATTGAATAACTTTTGAAAAATAAAAAATAATGTCAAAGTACATTTATGTTTAAAAATAATTATTTTCTAAGTTATTAAAAAAATAAAGTTTTATCCAATGCAATTCGTATTATTTTTTGGCCCTCGGCGTGCAGACATCTTGGATTCCCCCTATCCAACCTGAAATACCTAAAAGAACTTTTTAAATCCACCAATCACGTTTGACGACACCGTTCTCAGCGCCCTCACCAGTCACGTGACTGCATCAACCAATCAGAACCTCCGTTCCTGCCCTATACGTGGCACGCAGCATGAATCCTTTCCACGTCCGCCATTTTAACTTGCGGTACTTTTCGGGAGTGTTGGTTTTATGTTTTATCGTTTCTTGTGAAAACAATCTTTTTTACTGAAACGTAAGTACCCATATGTCAAAATTCAAAATACGCCAAAACAAGTCGCGGAAGTTCACCGATTTTCCGTGACCCGAACGTTGAGACTGCGAGTGTTTGTTAAAACGATCGGGGAGTAGGTCGAAGGTGACAGTCAACCGGGTGCTGCCACTCGGGTTTTCAAAGGCTGCCATCGTGATAGAAAGTTTTCCAAGAGTCGTCGAGTTTCGTGTTTTTCGGGACCTGTCTATTTTCCAGAAACGGGCGTTGTGCTTTTTTTACAAAAGGTGGGCTCGTGAATTAGTATGACGCGACAATCGATAGCATCTAGTGCCAAACGTTTTTGAAGGAAGCAAGCCACGCTCCGATTTTTTTCTCGTCGTTTTTGTCTAGATTATTGTAGAAATTAGGGGTGGTTGCTTTTGACAGATCGAAACCTGGGTCGATGTTTTGTGTTTTTTCTTTCTCTCCCCTCCTTTTGTCTCTCACTCCCTCTTTCGGTTTGTGCGTCCATCTGGTCAAATAGGATAGCGTGGCCGACGAGAACACTTGCGTAAGGTCGTTGCGTTCCGTCCTCGTGTCACATGCATGAATATCTCACCCCTTGAGCAACCAAATTTTCCCAGTGATTCGTCATTCGCGAAAAGTCGCTTTTGTGAGGCTTTCGAAACTGGAACTTGTTTCAATTTATCCTAATCTAATTTTATTGTAATTTGGTTAATTATATTTATTGGAGAGAGCGTGTGATTCTAGATGACAGGTTGAAATTGACGTTTCTTATGTTTTGTACATTTTCATCGGAAACTTGGAGAGTTCTTAAAATTTTTACTTACATTGCGCTTTTGCTCAACCGTGGAATGTTATATGTGTATTTTTTATTTGTTTTCTTTTAATGCAAATTAGTTTTTTTAGGTTACCATTTTTGTCCATATTGAAGGTAACTTACAGAGATTAATGGCGAAACATTGTTTTTAAAGAAATAGGTTGACCATTTGATCAATTCGTTTGGTAAATTACTAACTCATTGTGTGCGCTGCGATCGTCTCATTTTTTTTATTTTTTTTAAAAACCATTCTACATTTTTGTGTCTGGGCATTTCAAATTCCACTCATGTGGAATAAGGGGTCAACAACTTTAAAGTAAACATTTAAGATATTTAAAGAAATTGAGGTTTTTAATGGTATTTTGAAAATACTTTTTCCGATTTTTACATTATTCTGGTATAAATCCTAATTTTTGTATGATAATGTATGCCCACTAATTTAGTTTAAGCGTTTAAAGAAATAATGTGTACAAAAAGAAAATAAGATTGTTCTATTTATAAACTTGACTAAACTCTCTAAATTGATCATGAAGTGTTTTAATTAATACGCAGTCAGCTTCAGTTGTAGAATTTGCAGCTAATTAAGTGTAATGGTAAAAAGATAAGGGATACATCTGAGAAAGAGTGTTCAAAGTTATGGAAAATTTTCATTAAGTTTTGTGCGACCCCTTAAACTTTTTAATATTTTGAATACTCTCGGCATCTAAATAAGCTGGAAAAGTGTAGCCTTTTTAGTATACAAAATTTATCCAGACTTCATTTCACGATAATTTTTGTCGAAAATTACAAGATTAATTTCATTTTCAGGTATTTACAAAACCAGCCACCGATATGGGGAATATATTCGCAACGTTGTTCAAAGGCCTCTTTGGAAAAAAGGAGATGAGGATTTTAATGGTGGGACTCGATGCAGCTGGTAAAACTACAATTCTGTACAAATTAAAATTAGGCGAAATAGTCACGACGATCCCAACTATAGGTAAGTCGCCTTCAGGATCTTGAAGAAAATAATAAATTAATAATATTATACAATACCATATAATACTAGTTGCTTAAGAAATAGATTATGATTCTAAAATTGATTTACATTGTTTGAGTATGTAATAAAAACCACTTTTTTTTGCAGGTTTCAATGTAGAGACAGTCGAGTATAAAAATATTAGTTTCACTGTTTGGGACGTGGGTGGTCAAGACAAAATCAGACCTCTATGGCGACATTACTTTCAAAACACACAGGTAACTTCCTTAAAATGTGAAAATAAAGAACGAAGAGTGTGTAATAGGGTGGCCCTTGTTTTTCACTCTTCGAATTTCTTTGCTTAGCCCCCAGTTTTATTCGAATGTTAATAAAAAAATCTTCAAACGTGAGCGAAATCTGTTAATATTTAAGGGACGCGCAAAGACCATTAAGTTTCCCATTGATTTAGCACAGAAAAAAGTCAGCTTTTCGTAAATCTAACATTTAAACGCGATGATATGATACAAAAAATTCCGTGTTTCAGTATATTGTTCAAAATTCATCAGAGAATAAGTCAATCATAAAATTTGAAAGTTTTTTCATAAATAATGATTAATCGGTCATTTAAGAATACCAAGTAATTTGTTAACTAACGTACAATTGTTTAAACAATTTTAATTTGTTTAAACATTTGTTTTTTTTCAGGTAAGTCGCAAAATAAACGTATTTTCTAGAACTTATGAGTTCTTTAATCAATTATAACAATGACATAATTTTTAAAAATAATTTTACAATTATATGTATATTATATTACATTTAAATAAAACAAAATTGTTTAAATAACTTAAATTGGTTAAAACAACTAAAAGTGTTATTGGAAAACAAATTAGTACTTGAAAATATTAAATCTGTTGAAAATTTAGTGAGATCAAATGTTTCTCCTGCTTTTTTTAGGTAAACTTGAACAAATGTGTATAATTTAAATAATTGTAAAATTATTTTATTGTTATCATTGATTAAAGTACTCATAGCGTCTACTAAATACGTTCATTTCGCGAGTTATCTGAAAAAAAGGTGTAAACAATTGAAAATTAGTTGAGAAATGACTGGGTAATCTTATGTTACCGATTAATGATTACTTATTAAAAACAACTTTCAAAAAGCGTTAATAAACAACAATATTACGTAAAATTCAAATTTATCACTTATGGGACTTTTTTGGGGACCCATAGGAGTTTCTTAAAGCCACTCACCCTTAAAATTTATGATTGACTCTTATTCTCTAACGAATTCTGAACAATATACGGAAATATGGAATTATTGGTGCCATATTATCTCGTTTAAATATTAGATGTGACTTTTTCCCATGTTAAATCAATGGGAAACTTCATGGTCTTTGCACGACCTCTAAATATTAACCGATTTTGCTCACATTTTTTGGGGTATTATAACCAAACTGGGGAATGTGAACAGAGAAATTCTATTAAAAAATGCAAGTATAAATAAGAACCACCCTTGTGTGCAAATAGGACGCAAATAATCATTTTATTTTCAGGGACTGATATTCGTCGTTGACAGTAATGACAGAGAACGTATCGGAGAAGCTCGCGAAGAATTAATGAGAATGTTAGCCGAAGACGAACTAAGAGATGCTGTTCTTCTCATATTTGCCAACAAACAGGTGAGATATTTTTTCTAAATCAGTGCATTGCTGATTATGATCTATTTTCTAGGAATATAGACCATCATTTTCTCATAATTTGGTTTCCTTTTTTTGTATATATGATTTAGAAAGAATGAGCTTTTCCTCTTTCCCGCTACAAGCATCCTTATATTGATATAATTCTTTATTCCTAGCACAGTGGTTCAAACTCTGAGTCGTGTACATAATTGTCTGTAGGCCTAAATATTGAATGGATAATCAAGTTTAAAAAAAATGTTCAGTATGAAATTCTTGAGAAATCAGGGTGGCCGCCCACCCGGGAGAATCGGGAGAACCGAGAGCAACTTCCACCGGGATAAAGCCGGGAGAGAAATATGACACCGGGAGATTTCCCGTACTTCATATTTCGCGCGTTTTGTTATTTTTTGAAAGTTTCCAATTAGAAAGCATATCATTTTTAAAGTGTTTAGAATAATTAAACTTTAAAGGTTCACAATATTTCTGGCAATATTTAAAATTCTGCAATTTTGAACGGTGAAAATGAGTCATTTTTTACAGAAATCACATTTTTTAGTAAAAAAAATTTATCCAGTCGTATTGAATGTCACTTAGTACATGATATGATACTTGTTAATAATGTATTTATCGTCTTTATAAAATTTCGATAATTTTAATTTAAAGTTATAGTTTTCAATGCGCAATTCTAAAATAGTTTAATCTTTGAGGCCTTGAAACTAAAGTTTTACTTTAAATTAATTTTTAGATTAATTTCTAGATGTTTAGAATTTTTAATTTCACAATATTGTAGTTTCAAATTCAAGTATGAAAAAGGTCAGGATCATTCCGCTCTTAAATAATTCAAAATTTCATATTAAAAGCCATGATACTTTTGAATTAAATAATTTTAGATGTGAATATAAAGCAATTTCGAATTGAAAAGCTTGAAATTGTACAATTTCAAAAAATGGAATCATATTACAGCAATCTTGTTTTGTATTTATTTTAATTTTTGATTTTCAACGTAATATCTTAAAATTGTCCAGTTTTTAGTTGAAGATTTAAACAGGTGAATCATTTCAAATTGAAAAATATTGGATTGGAAAATTTCAAGAATGAATAATAATTCTAAAGGGAGATTTGAAATTAAAAAAATTAAAAATTTAGCTTAAAATAAAAAAAGATAAAAATTAAACTATCTGAAATTGATACATCAGTAAAAGAATAATTTTGGTAATTTTAAATTATTACAATTTTAGAATTCTGAATTTTCTTGTTTAACTCTAAAATTTTCATTTTTCCCTTTCATAGGTTTTAATCTTGCAGTTAAAATTTAATTGGTTGAATTTTGGAAAGTATAATTAGCAATTAAAAAATTACTAATTTTTAAGCGATTTAAATTTACTTCAAATAATTGAAATTTGAAAGGGTTAGAAAATAAAAACGTTTTAATATCACAATTTTTTGTGACTAAAATTTTTTTAATAGTCCAGGGAACAAAGATCAAAAAGGTGCCTTTTCACCACAAAATTTTAGAATGAAAACGAGGCATGCGATCATGTAGTGTTCATGCCTGGGATGAAGGCTTGTATGTTTGCAGGCAAAAATATGTGATCCGAGCGAATTTCGCAATGTTGAAAGTTGGCAAAATCATGTTTTTGGGAGATTGCGATCAAGGTATTGATTTGCGAATAAAAAAGTTTAATTATAAGTTGATGGTGTTAAAAAGACCTTTAATTTGGTGGGTCGCACATTGAGATTGTTTGATTTGTTCCCTCACAAAGTAATAAAAAACGACAAAAATGGCCGTTTTGCAGAATGTAGTTATTTTTGCAAAAAGTGTATGCACATCTTAAAGTCTCTGGAAATGTGTGTTTCGTTAAGCTGCAAGTATATGCAAACTTTGAGCTCAATATAATAAATATTTCTTGAGAAAAGCTATTTTGTTATTAAAAAAGGTACTGTTGTTACGATGGGGCTAACTTTGTTTAGGCGGTCGCACAGCCATAAAAGTGGACAAATTTAAATCCTTAAGAGTTGTAGTGTCATGTACGCTTAGCTTCTGTAATTTTCATTCTAAACAATCTGAGTTACAGTCAATCGAAACTTACAATTTTTAAATGATTTTAAGATGAAAATATTTTCTGTACCTTAATTTGGGGGGGGGGGGTAATTATTTTGTTATAACAATTATTGCAGTCGTAATTTTCAAGATATGCATCTAAAATTGGTAAATAGTATTAACTGAATACCGAATATACTCAATATAATACTGTTTAGAATATCGGTTTATTTACGACCAAGATCGGTCGCAGTGTATGACGGCGGAGTGGGGTAAGCTGCTTCCGCCTGGTAGACGCTGGCGCTGAAATTGAATTCGCGCGTTCAAAATGTAACAATTGGAAAAATCTCATGAAAGAATGGACATATCGAGATGTTTTTTTTTTCAATTTCAGCTAACTTTTTGCGCTGCTCACAAATTTTGCATTGAAAGCTCAGAAAAAGCACGTCTCATGCTTGAAAGATAAGTGTACTTTTTTATATTTTCACTAACTGTACAATTACTGAAATAATTCTCCGTGGTAATGTAAGCAGTATTTTATTATTTCAAAGTTTATTCAATAATGTTACAAAAAATGTGTACTGAATGCAAAATTTGGTTTTCATTAAACTCGGGTCATAACGTTTTGTGGAAAAATTGAGAAACTAAGGATTAAGACAAAATGAGGATTGTTTTGTAAGCACAGCTTACTCGATGCTCGTTGATTACGTTGCGATGGTACATTTATATTAAATCCCTAATGAACTCTGTTCCGCACCACCATGGAGGTCGAGTTAAAGGGGCTTTTTTGCGTGGTAATCCCCAGTAGGCCTAGTCCACTTGTGAATGAGGCACGCGTTTTTTTTGTTTTTCTAATAAAGTAATTTATAACAATTTCCCAAGAACCAGGTTAATTAGCGATGTGGAGTAAATCTGAGGATACGGCAAAGTTTGAAAATCGAAAATTTACTTCAGTAAATTTCATGAGAACGACATGAGTTTAATGAAAAACAAATTTTGCATTCAGTACACATTTTTTGTTACATCAATTTTACAATAACAAAATAGTGCTTACATTACATCCAAGAATTATTTCAATAATTGTGCAATTAGTGAAAATATAAAAAAGTATACTTACCTTTCAAGCATAAAACATGATTTTTCTGAGCTTTCAATGCAAATTTTGTAATCAGCGCAAAAAGTTAGCTGAAATTGAAAAAAACATCACGATATGTCCATTCTTTCATGAGATTTTTCCAATTGTTACATTTTGAATACGCAAATTCAATTTCAGCGCCAGCGTCTGCCAGGCGGAAGAAGCTTCCCCCACTCCGCCGTCATACACTGCGACCGACCTTGGTAGTAAATAAACCGCTATTCTAAACAGTATTTTCGCAACTGATTTTCCTGACAATTATATTACAATTAGTATCAGTATCCAGTTATTACTATCTACCAATTTTAGTTGTGTATCTTGAAAATTACGACTGCGATAATTGTTATATATAAAATAATTAACTCCCCCCCCCCAATTAATGTACAGAAAATATTTTCATCTTAAAATCATGCACAAATTGTAAGGTTCGAGTGACTGTAACCGCGATTGTTTAGAATGAAAATGACAGAAGTTATTTCATTTGTTCACGAGACAAAAACGTACTAACAAAAAGTTAGTCCCACCGAAACAACAGTACCTTTTTTAATAACAAATAGCTTTTCTCAAAAACCATTTAATATTTTGAGCTCAAATTTTGCATATACATTCAGATTAAAAAAACACATATTTGCAGAGACCTTAATAGGTGTACATACACTTTTTGCAAAAACAACTACATTTTGCGAAACGGCCATTTTTGCCGGTTTTTATTATTTTGTGAGGGAACAAATCAAACAATCTCAATGTGCGGCCTACTACCAAATTGAAGATCTTTTTAACACTTTTAATTTACAGTTAAACTTTTTTTTCGTAAATCAATACCTTGATCGCAATCTCCTAAAAACATGATTTCGCCAACTTTGAACATTGCGCAATTCGCTCGGATCACATATTTTTGCCTGCAAACATGCAAGCCTTCATCCCAGTCATGAGCCCTACATAATCGCATACCTCGTTTTCATTCTAAAATGTTGTGGTGAACAAATCTTTTAATCCCTGGACTATAAGTTTTAAATGAAGTTCGCAGAAATGAAAACCCTGGAAATGTAACAGAGCTGATTTCTAATTTGTTTTTATATTTAACAATAATAAAAAATAATAGAGCGAGAAAATTGACCATTTACAAATATAATTTTTTATCTTTAAAAAAATGACTTAAATATACCACCTGTTCGTCAGAATTAACTGTATCAGACTTCAAGAACATACAAGTCTTACTCAACATTTTATTTAATTGTTTGAAACAATATTTATTTAAACAAATACTCCAGTATCGGTTTGTTGCTGAAAAAAATTATTTTAATGCCAAAATTCTTAGAAATTAATAAAAATTTTCACTCCGAGAATCACTAACAACCAAAGAGGAATTTAATATTTGATCAATTTCATTTCCTGAGTTGAAAAATTATTGTGTGCTAATATTATGATTTATTACTAGTGTGGTATACAGTAGCGGAAAATTGACATAAATTAATGATTAGTACATATATTTTATAAACAATTTTTTAAAGAAATATGTAGTTTGGCGAATTTTCAATAAACTTTATTCTGTTGTATTTATAGAAAAAATCTTTTACTACGAAATATTGTTATCAGGCCAGTACAGTGATACTATATAAATTAAATATGCCAATAATTAAAATTATTATTGTTATACACAAACATTCAACTTTATAATTTTAAAGTGATTTAGAACTTTTTTTATGAGGAACTATGAAATTGGTGAAAGTTAGTTCAGATTCAGTTTTGCAATTAAATAAGGCTGCGGCTATACCTACGCGAAGCCTTAAAAGTTTTGCAAGTTTCATTGGACGACCTGGAAAGGTGATTGGTTTTCCACCATTCTCAAACCGTCGCTAGTTTTCGGCCATCTTTATTCTCGCGTAACTTTCGGCACTCGGATTAAATAATTATTTTAATTAATATCTCAGAATATCCTGAAATGTCCATTGTCCAATATGTTTAAAAACTAGAAATTCTAAACTTTCTTTTAATATGCATTCCATCAAAATGTGAGGATACACGTTTTGAGATATTTGGAATATTAATTCTTAAAAAACTGTAGAAAGGATATCTATTTTTGAGAAATGGTTACCACTGTCGTAAAGTTTGTCAAATTTCCTTTCGAATCCGTTAGTTATAATTTTTATTTGGTTTAGTTTTGATGCAATAACATTTTGACTTATGGTTTTGCATCTACAATAGGGTCATATAGTACTACAGTTTACCGTAGTTTGAAGAAACTCAAAAAAATGTGTTTTAAGCTGTGCGCAAGCATGAAATGGAATGCTTATATAAGCCTCATTACGATTTTAGAAGCTCGAAATAGTGAAAAAACGTTTATAAGTTGCACGCGATTATAAGCCGCACCCCGATTTTCAAACACCAAAAAACCAAAAAAAGGTGCGTCTTATATGCGTGTAAATACGGCATATAATTAATTAATCGTTATCCGATAATTTTTTAATTAATTCTATTTCCTAACTTTGTTTTACAAGATGATGAGATATTTGTATTTCTTTTTATTGTGATGGGATGGTCTAATTTTTTCAAATTCGTAGAAAAAGTCAACACCGCATTTTTTCATTTCTTTTAATCTCTTCTCTGATGAAAAATTAAATTTTACATTGTTTATAAATAAAAAAAACACAATTTTTCAACGTGTGCAATGGCAAATAAAGATTCGTTTATAATTGATTTTGTTTAACTCTGATTCAATTTTTATTTATGAAACGTTAATATACGCACCTAATCAAAAAACAAATATCACTTACATATTACTTATAATAACTAAAGAATGGGAAAATCTTTAATTGACGATCGTTTTCGTTCCTGAAAAAAAATCTTTGACAAAAAAAAAACCGGTTATTGGTACAAATTTCGGCCTATAAAATTCCATACCCGGAAAATTCGGCCTATGGAATTCTCTATATTGTCCATTTACGAACTGCCGGCCATGTAGTTTACTCGAAATTATGCATGTTTTTTTGTTTATAAACAAATTACCGATGAATCCGAATTTCTGGGTCATATTGGTACTATTTTTTAATACGCATTTCGAGAAGTGTTTACTTTGCAGAAGAAAAAAAAACGAAAAAATACCTTTTCAATAAGTCTAAAAAATAATAACACACAATAATGAAGTCAAACTGCTACCAACTTTCCTTTTCATATTGAGTGACGATCCAAAATCCGTAATTTGTTTCCTTACAAAATGACCAAAATCCATTTAATTACATTTAAAAATAATATTCTTGCAAAAATACATTTTTTATTTGAGATACATGTTATGCTGACGATAATAATAGTTTGAACAATATTAACGTATGTAAACTTTTATACCATAACGAATTTATGAATATTATCAATTATTTCAATTTTTGCATGAAAAACGACAGTTGGGAGTACAAAGTCTCGTGTATTAAAGTAGACCGGCTATTGGAACGGTCACGTTAAAAAATTATCAAAATTATATTTTTTTTTTGGCAGAAAAATAAGTCCTCTTTCGAATAATGTCTTTCTCATGGGCCCTTTCCAGGCTAAAATGTGAATTATCACTGTTTTAAAGACGTGTCAAAAACACGGGATCTTATGGAGATGCTTTTCGCGGACTCCAAAAATGGTTAATTTTGGCATTAAAAACCGTTGAATATTGTTAGGAAAACTGTTTCGGAGATAGAAAATTTAATGAAAATTTTGAATTATTGCTCATTTGTACTTACTACCAGACTATGTGAGATGAATTTTAGTAAAAAATATCGAAAAACAAGATCTGTGAAATATGACACGAACGGTGTAGTCAGTAGTGCACGACCTCGACTCGAACCGAGTCAAACGAACATTTAAGTTTGCATTTCATCATTATTTTTAAATTAGTTTATTAATATTGACCAGCATGCAAAATCAATACTTGTTTTATTAATTGATATACTGGAATTTTTTTATTTAATTCATAATTTTCGAAAAAATATTGGACATAGTTATGACTAGCTTTTTCAGTAGCCGTACTACTTTAAATTATACATTAACAAAGTTTTGAAAACATCCAAAATAAACTAAAGGAGTCACGGGAAGAGATACGAACCTCTCAAAATGAGGGTTCCTTTTCCACTATGATTTTTGCGAAAATAAAAAATGTTTTAGAAAGTTTTCTTTTGTTATGAATAGTAAGTTGTATTAGATTATTGTTTAAACAATTATCTTGTATGTTTGTCTATTGCTAGATCGGCGTGGCATCCATGATCTGTTAGTGACGAGAAGGGAATAATTGAACAAAAAAAGGACAAGAAATATAATAACTTTTAATCAAATGTTTTTTTATTTTCTTGAAACAATATTTTAATTTTTTTAATTTAATCTTTCTGTTTAGGATTTGCCGAATGCAATGAACGCGGCAGAAATCACGGACAAGTTGGGTTTGCATTCACTCCGCAATCGCAACTGGTACATTCAGGCAACATGCGCGACGAGTGGTGACGGTCTCTACGAAGGGCTTGATTGGCTTTCTAATCAGCTGAAGAATGCCAACCGCTAATCGAGGCGTTACTCCGACAACATTCAGTTGCTATATTAACATCAATCAACAGAAAAACCGCCTGCCCTCTCCCAAGTGAAGAAGTATCCTGCGAGGTGCGGGGCGACTCTTTTAGAGACAACCGCGCTTCTCAGAAGAAAAGCAAATACAACAGATCGCAGCAGATCCTGCCGGAAAAAAATAGTGGAAAATATTAAGTTTGGGTGAGGGGTGAGGGCTGGGGGAAATAATCAACGAGTGACTGCGGAGAATCGGTCACACCGGACTATAATTGCCTCGTGCAACTTCTTATTATTATTATTCTAATTATTATACTAGCGTCATAGTTACACTTTTTACACAGAGAATTACCACGAGAGAGCGTGGGGAACTTGAGAGTAATATTGTATTAAAGTACGAGAAATTAAACCTACACTATTGATTTCTATTAGTTCTCAGCCGATTCCTTAGTGATCCAGACAACCCCTGGAGGAAAGAAAATTATTAATCGCAATGTTGTCAGTTTGAAAGTTTGAATGTGTTGAACATGCTAATTATTGCATAATGTAGCTGCATATTGTACATTATTACATATAAAGGTAAAAGAAAAAGTTAAAAAGGAGATAGAAAGACAGGAGAATGCGACGAGAATGTGATTTATTGAGAGAATGTCGTCGTCGTTGTTCTGTCCACTTCACGAACGAATCGCGTGGGCTGGAAAAACGATAGCTAGCATTCATCCTCGACTGCCGCTTCGTTTTCGACGATTTCTCCGGTCCCTCTGTTAAACGCTCGCTTCAGTGGTGGGCCGATCGTTTTATTTATTGCAACCGGGAGGAGGAGCGCTTCGAGAATCGGTACAATTTCGGGAATTCGAGGCTGCGACATTCCGAGAGGCGAGAGAGGGGATCGGTTTCGGAAATTAGCACCACGACGAAGAACGTCGGCAGAGGGCGGATTTGGATCTCCTTCCTTTTTTTTGTCTGTTTCTTCGCCGTGAACGAGAATGTCGACGCGCTTCGCCGGATTTTCGCAGCCTGGGCTTTTCCTCTCGGATTTCTAAACTTCCGGGTATACTTCAGCCGCCGGGATTTCAGCACTTTACTTTTTGGAATAAAGTTAATCTTTTACTGAAAATAAACGAAAATGGCGTCGTGTCGTCTCATATCGTTGGTTGAACTCGCCTTTCCGTCGAATACGAAAGCTCGAATAATTATGTATGAATGTTCAATAATTTGTGAAATATACTGTAATTGTGGCTTTATATATAGTCTATGTATTCTATCTATGTCTTGCGAGACGGTGACCACAATCTCGAGGCGCCACTGCTTCGGAATAAAGACTTCTTTTCTGATTTGTAACTTTAGAGAATTTCGACAATCGGATTCTTTATTTAGGAGGTATTGAGGCTGAAATTAAAACCGATCAAGTGAGGGATAATGGAATTTAAGTAGATAAACCTTCAGTCAAAAAAAGCTTCTGTAAAATACGTAAATTGCTTCTGGATTCTCATTCTTCATTAATTATTTTGTAAGAAGATGAATATATAAAAATAGAAGAAATTCATTACTATAACTAACTTTTGCAATTAATTACCTTTTCATTTGGTAAATTATTTCATACTGAACTTCAGAAGTTATTTATGGATTTCAGAAGGCTCTAGTTTTTTTATTTTGTTTCTCATTTGACCACTGAAATGTTTTTTTGGAGATATCTTTTATTTTCGACTTTATAGTTTTTGGATAGTATTCTAGGATATCCTGAGCCAAGATAATGCTATTATTAGGGAAAATTATTTCTTTTCTATAGTTAATTTTTTGTGTCAATATTGAAAAACTTGTTATTAAAGCAAATGTAGTTTTTACTTTTTTAGTTTACAGTTGATCCGTTTTAAGTTCAAACATCAAATAATATGTGATTATTTTCATTCGCGTGTTTTTGACATAAAAATTGCGTAATTTCTGTATAATTGCTTTAACGGCATCTTAGACGCTTTATATTTTCTGTAGCAATGTCTTAATTGGTGCTTTAAATCTTGACGAAATAAAATTGGAAACATTCCAGCTTCTATGAAATTTACAAAATAAAAGGCCTGGAATTTCGAAAATTTAATTCTTCGAATTTTTTCTTTATTTGCGAATTTCATTATGTTTCTGTATATTTTTTATTAAATTGTGGATCTGAATTTTTGAATGTAATTGCTTTTTTTCTAATAGGTGTGAAATTTCAAGAAATAAAGTGTTTAGCGTTTTATAAAATGGATGCAAATTTCCTAAATTTCTATTCTAGATACCTTTAAACTTTTAATTAGTTTTGTCATGCATGCTTAATGTCGATAATATTTTAAATAGAATTTCTAGTACACTGAATATTTTTTCTATTTCGAATTCAAAATGTATGAATAATTTTGTATCCCTTAAGTTTTCAGCCAATTAAAAAAATAATAATACGCAAATGAGGCATTTCTACATATGTATTATAAATAAAACCTTACGTTGTGAATACCTAGTAGACATTATACTTTTCAGGGTGGTTGCTGCAGAAAAAACTAGGGATTCAATTTTGTTTCAGGTCATTTTCTCACAAACTCATTTTTAACTTAAGTTATGTTCGCTCTCTTGAGCAATGTCAAAACTGAAAAACAATTTAATTGCTTTCAATATACACATTGAGCTATATGAATCAATTATGCTTCGATTTTGATTCAGTACATTTTTACGCCGTCCTTTTTTGCAAATTGAAACTTGATTTCATTCTATGTAGACCGGGAAATGACTGGAGAGTTCTAAAATTCTCTGGAGTTTGAAAAGTTCAATTTGGAACATTTTCCAGTATAAAATCATTCAGTGAAGTGTTTAATTTTGTTGTCAGAATTTCTAATGGTTCATTTCCCAATTACAAAATTATTCAAAATATAGTTTTGAAGGCTCGCATTATACAAAATTAAAAGCTTTCAAAGATAAAAAAAGTGTTGTTTTACCTGGTGGGCAAAAAAATTAAGAATGTCCGAGAGACGTCTTCAGACATCCCTAAGACATCCTTTTGGAACATGTCTTTTGGACATCCTAGGGATGCTCTCAAGATGTCTTTTATGTCAGTACAAAAGATGTCCTGAGAACGTCCTATGTCTTTAGGACATCTTTAAGACATTGGACGTCTTAGAGACGTTGATTGGACGACCTAGGAGCGTCCCAAGGACGTTCTCAGGATGTTCATGGTTTTGCGCCCACTGACGTAGTTTACAAGATTTGTAATAGTGGATCTTCCAGAAAAGAATTCATTCTGCTCTGCTGTGATTACATCCTTGACGGAGTCTCTGAGCCTATCCGCAACATATCCATCAAGTATTTTTGCCACAGTATTTCGAATGGAAATTGGTCTGCAATTTTTTACATTTTGTTTCGGTCCATATTTATGAACTAGAGTGATTGCTGAAGTTTTCCAGCGTTTTGGAACAACTCAATTACCTAAGGATTTGTTAAACAATGATCAGGTAATTTTTTATTGACATAAACAGAATAAAAATAATTTGCAAAAAACTCCACCGCCTCAACATCGTTATCTGTTTCCTTATCTTCGTAAATAATATTTTCAGGAATAACTGAGCTATGTCTTTTTTCCATTCACAAAACGTCAGAAAGTTTCCGCATCTTACTCAATCGCTCTCTCTGAATTATCAATATATAAAATATATAAAGATCTACTTAGATTTTTACATCTGGTTTCTAATGCCCTAATTTTGCTCGTAGCTTGTCAATGTTCTGGTATCCTTAAATTTAGCATGAGCAATTTTTTTCTGACTAATCAGTTTAATTAAATTTGTCTCAAACCATCTTGGATAAGTTGAAGAAAATATTTTCTTCCTGGGTACCTACTGTCCCATAACAAATTTTATGTTATAGTTCAGTTTTTCAGCCGCTACATCCACGTTTGAATCTATAAGTTCTTGCTCACAATTAATTTCAGATAAATATTCAGATATTTTGTAATTATTAACGGCCATACCACGCTGAAAAACCCAGTTCTCGTCAGATCACTGAAGTTAAGCAGCGTTGGACGCGGTTAGTACTTGGATGGGTGACCATTCAAGAATACTCACATGAGTGCTGTTGGCACATCGTGGGTGTGGTGAGCCCACACTTGTAGTTATTTATAACTACAAGAAAAACCTAGAAACACTACCCGAATCGGGTAGTGTCACGCCTACCCTGAAAGGGAAATGGTTTAATGGTATACATACATTAGGTTTAGCAAAATCCCAGGCGTAAGTAGTCTTTAGATTTAAAATGCAATTCATTCTGTACATGAACATTTATTCCCAGTGGCGGACGATATTTATCGCAATTAATAATGTGGTCCACTGAAACATTTTTATCCATTGTAGAGATAGAGGAAAAAATTTAAACTAATATGGACACTTATTTATTTCTAATATAATTTTGTTGATTTAAAAAAAGACAGTTAAAATTATTGAGTGAAAGCTGCCCAGATAACAATATGCAATCATGTCGCAGGCTCAACGCGCTCATCTCATGAGGGTTTATCGTCATTAAGTGTCTGCACTATGCGACGCATTTGTGGCCGCATATGCGACGCATATCGTACACAAGTGATGAGCGTACGCGCATGTGGATATCGTGTGGGTTACGGTTTATGCTTGACAGTGCGTAAATAAACTTCGCTAAATAATTAAAAACTAAATCTAAGTATTGAGAAACATTATTTTATTTATTTTGTTAATTTGACAATATTTCACAATCGCTTGGGAGTCTTTCAATTTCTTGAAATAGAATAAAAAATAACAATGTTATAGGAACACATAATATACATATAAAAACTATTTAAATAATTTAAAAAAATTATAATTAAATAAAATAAAGAAATTAAATGTAAATAAATTAATAAATATTCTCGATAAAAAATAGAAATAAATTTATTTAAATTTTTATAAATAAATCCATACGTAAATTAAGAAACATATATCATTTAAATTATTATTCATACGTACAAACCATACCTTTTAAATGAGAAATAAGTTCTTGAATTTTACCAAATTAATATTAATATTAAATTGATATTAAAATTACCTACGACTACCTTCGTCATACAGATGTGCTACTTCTTACTCTCGAAACTTGTTGCGACTGTAAATACCGCAAATATGTCCAAAAAGATTACTCTAAATTAACAAAGAACTATATTTATAAAAAGCCTGTTGTGTGTTTCACGAATAAACTTGTTTTTTTCGCGATGCATGAGGTTAATAATAAGGTATAAACTATAATTATTGACTAACTTGCACTCATTAACAGCATAATATAATGACAGATTTTTCTAACCTACTGAAAACTAACGAAAATCAATCACAACTCACAAACAATCGATATTGACCGAATCGATATTTCAAACACGGAATACGTGGCGCGAAATACGAATTTGCAATTTCAATTTTATATCATTAATTTAGTATACATATGAGTAAGTTCCTTAATTTTTTATTTTTTAATCAAGTATTATTAACATTTAGTTTGATGAGGAAAATGTTTTACAAAATAAATGAGAATTAAAAACAAAACTTTTAATTATAAAACAAATTTTTTTAACCCTATTATAATAAACTTGAAAAGACAATAAATTTGTTTCATAGTTTTTTTAAAGCAAAAAATGTTCCAATATGAATAGGGGCTAATAAAAATGATAAAACACAAAATAATAAAGCTTATTTACTTTTAAATCTTATTATTGGCTAAAATCATTAGCAAGCGTAAAAAATCAATCAATTTTTAAAATAATTCTTCCTAACCCTCATACATTTTAGAAAACTTTTTTTCTCACAAAACTAAATGAGGAGTTTACTTTCAAAAGGGCATATATCCACTTTTGAATTTTTTTTGTTTTATGCGTTGATCGTATCTTTAGGATGAGCCCTATCAACCTGTGTTTCAGTTTCCCCCAAAAAAGCTTTTTATCCCATATTAAAAGTGAGTTAAACATTTGCTCTGCCACCAAAAGAGCATTCATCCAGTCTCTGAATAATGAGATAAAGGGATAATGAGATAATGAGATAATGAGAATCCAAACTTCTGGTAATTTGGTACGTGGTCTAGGACCAAAATAATGTAGCAACACCTAGAAAAACCAATTCTTTGTATAAATGCTGTGAAACGTTTTTCTCGATTTCACAACAAAAACTAAAAGTGGATATATGCCCTTTTGAAAGTAGACTCCTCAAATGTTATTACTTGATTAAAATCATAAGAAAAGGACAACATTTATAAGAAATTACAAACAATTCTAAAAAAATGTTAACTAAATGTTGATGGAATGATTTTAGCTTTAGGGTCCAAAAGAATTTGATTTATTTATAAAGTAATTTTTGAAAAAAAATAATTTTCAAAATTACATTAAATCTCACTGATTTAACAAAATTTGTTCAACAAATATATATTAAGAAAAATAAAATCGGCAACTTTGAAATTTTTAACTTCGTGAAAAACATGCAAGAATAAGCATAAAGGCGTAATCGAAAGCAATTGCTAGTTTCTATCTCAAAATCTGGATTCCCCGGTGAATTTCATATGAAAATGTGTAGTTTAGATTATTTTATTAAACCTAAGTCAAACGTCATAAGTTATTATGAAAAGTTTTCATTCTGTTTACAGAAAATTTAAAAATAGAGAGGAATTGTAAATGCGATAACTCTTCAAAAAAAAGTTTCGAGAAAAATAGCTGAGATGTTTTTTTTATATGTGTAACAAGTTACGTAACTTAAAATAAATCCGCAAAATGAATGGTTGATATACTTTCTTGTGAATGCAGCATGGAGTTCTTTAATTGCAAATTGCATTATATGAAGTATAATTATTTTTGCAGAAAAACATTTATAATTGGAACAAGATAATAAGGTTATAAAATTTACCATACTTATTCATCAGTTTGAAATTAATAAAGTTAATTGAAGCACTAAATGGAAGTACAAGCACTGTGAAAGCACAGTGCTGTAACCAAATGAAGCGCATTCAATGAAGATCATAGTGCACGCATCGCACCTACATTTGGTGAGCACATTGCATGCGGCTGGTATGCGCCCGCACCTATTGTTATCTGGATGAGCTGAATCATATATTGTTAGCTTCCATTTTGACTTAAGACCTTGAAATTAAATCATTGCTAATATCATTTTCCCAAGAGATCCCAGTTAAGTAATAATTCCCCAGTAAAATAATTTTTTCTTGTGAAAGGCCCACAGATACTTTTCTAGACGAAGATGGAGGTTTGTATGGTTTGTATACAGACCGTATTATATCCAGTTTATTGTCTATTTGAATTTTAACATAAAATTGTTCTAATTCCTTTTCTTGTAATTGTATTAAATTGCTAGCAACAAAACGAAAAAATGCCAGAATGACAAGATGACAGAATGTCAGAATGACAAAATGACAAATCGACAAGATGACAAAATTACAAAATGGCAAAACGACAAAACGACAGACTGACAAAATGACAAGATGAGAAAATGACAAATCGACAAAACGACAAAATGGCAAAATGACAAATAAAAAATCTGCCCGCCGGGCGGGCAAATTCTCCTCGCGCGCTGAGCGCGCGGCTCGCAAATATGAGCGCGCCTGGGGCGCGAATTTTGGTTCTCGCGTTTCACGCTCGGTAATATATTTATCTCGCGCTTAGCGCTCGATAATATATTTACCTCGCGCCGCGCGCTCGGTCTTCATACTTCCCCCAAATGTGTGCACAGAACTTTTAAAATTAAAGGTCAAAGCATCGACAACTGTAATTTGATGATTGTGAATTCTCTTTTGTTAAAGCTCCTTCGGCTTTAACGAACACATTCTCATCACGTATCTCGTGCTTCGCGCTCGATTTTGTGAAAAATGCGAACTTTTCTACATTATGCTCAACACTATTATATCAAATGTATATTACATTTATTTTTGTACTCAGATATTGCAAAATGATGTACCAATTTTATTTATCATAATTACTTATGCCAACAGCCATACCACGCTGAAAAAACCAGTTCTCGTCAGATCACTGAAGTTAAGCAGCGTTGGGCGCGGTTAGCACTTGGATGGGTGACCATTCGAGAAAACTGAGTGCTGTTGGCACATCGTGGGTGTGGTGAGCCCACACTTGTAGTTATTTACTACAAGTTATCAACCTAGAAACACTACCCGAATCGGGTAGTGTCACGCCTACCCCGAAAGGGAAATGCATTTATTTATATATATATATATATATATATATATATATATATATATACTTGAATATTTGTTTCTTATTTTGCATTAATTTTTATTCTCATCTGCCCTGAAAAATGTATAATTTCATTACATTTATATTATTAAAATTTATAACATGCATTCCCTGCAAGAAACGTAAAATTCAAAAGTATTGTTTCGTATTCACGATTTGTTTCCGTGAAGTCTGTTATGTGTCAGTTTCGCATTGGAGGTTAGCCGAAAACGTTTAAATGCGATACTTCTTATAAAACATTAAATTCCTGAATGCGTTTGAATACGAAAGATAAAAATTTTTGCACGCAATGCTTTTTAATGCGAGACTTCACATTCGTTTTAATGCTTTCTAATGCGACCGAATGAGAGAAAATTTCAGAGCGAAATGAAAACTTTTTAAATCGAGAGTTCGCATTATTTTGAATCCTTTTGAACGCGAAAGAATGAGACACATTTTTTGAGCGAGGTAAAAACTTTTCAATGCGAAAGTTCGCTTATGTTTAAATACTTTTGAGTGCGATAGAATGAGGCGAAATTTTTTATCGAGTGAAAACTTTTTAAAGCGAGAGTTCGTACTGGTTTGAATACTTTTCAATACGTATTAATGATGGAAATGTTTCGGTTTAGTGAAAACTTTTTAATACGAAAGTTCGCATTAGTTTTAATGATTTTAAATGCGATCGAATGAGAAGAATGTTGTGCGTGAATTGAAAACTTTTTAATGCGAAATGTCGCATTGGTTTAAATTTTGCAAATTCCAAAAGTTATTGGAATACTTTTGAATGCGTAACGGCGGATTAAAATTTTATTCAATATTTTATAAAGTGTTTATTTATTTATTAATATTTCTATATTTATTTTACATTATTTAAAAAAAGTTTCACAATAAACAGGAACCGCTTGATTACTTTTATACTTTTAAATGCAAAAGATCCACAACTGCCATCTCGCATTCGACGTCTTGAAGTTTAATGCGAACCAATACTTTGTAATGCGAATCATCGACACTGCCGTTTCGCATTCAGCGTGATGAAGGGTAATGCGAACCAGTACGAACTAATACTTTTAAAATCTTTTTTTTCGGAACAGAAAACAGAATTGAATCGCATTCAAAATGTCAATACATTTTAATACTTTTCAATACGACGTTTTTTGCAGGGTTGATATTGAAACAGACGTATTTTCATTGGCTTGTTTTCATAATTAAAACTATAAAAAACAGTTCTATTATTAAACATTTTATTGCATCTTGTGTTGTTTTTCCATAAATTTAATTTGTTTATTTTCAATGTTATTTTTTTTACGATTTAAACAAAAAATACGCGTCCTGACGTGATGTGGTATTAAGCAAATTTGTAGACATAATTTTGGCGAAAAACTTGGTTAAATAAAATGTTATTGTAGCTTGTGTCGTTTTTCCAAAAAGTTAATTTTTAAACATTTTTAATGTATTTTTATAACGAAAATTTATAACAAAGGACCCCGCACGAAATATGAGTAAAAGGCCTTCCGGTCAAATTCGCTATAACTTTGGGGAATAATTCTTGATGTGATTCTGATCAAAATTTGTTATGGGCATA
>CAKNYM010049568.1:669-25172 GCA_932195095.1 Andricus curvator
AAAAGGTGGAGTCTAAAAACGATTGAATATTTAAAAAATATTCGAAATTTGTGAAAGAAAAATTAATAATAATTTTTTTAAATTTCATGCATGTAAGATTTGATACCTAATATAAGAGTATTAAATAAAAATGTTTAATCTTTCACTTTAATGGTTGTATTATTCATTATGTTTACGTTGTATTTGTTTTGCAAAACGTGCACAATACTTTCAGGTATAAAAAACTATAAATTGATCCTCCGATTCAACAACAACAATTCTTGAACCAAATCTTTTATAAACTTTTTGAATCTGCGAAACGGCATACATTCTTTCTTTAGTAAGTACCCACAGATAAATTATTGATTGGAGTCTATCCTCTTCAAGATGCACATTCTACAAAATTTGTTTTTGAAATGTGTCCTTAGTTATATGATGAAATGAAGTCACCAGAAACTCTCTTTTTTTTATATAAACCTTATTCTATTTATTGCTAATACACACGCAGTAGATAGGTTTAAAATATAACATTTAAGTATGTAGAAAAGATGACATTTATTTTTAGACAAATATTGTCACAAATACATTTTTCTCAGGAAGATATTTTAGTGCTCATATTCAAATTCAAAATGATTGTAAGGTCCTCCAAGGTAGTGAAAGTAAAGTTTCTTTTTCTTAACTGCTTCCTCCATCTTTTCAAATTTATCCTCCTCTTGTGTGTTCTCGGATGCTTCCTCAAAGACTTTCATGATTCTACCAGGCAAGAATACAGAAAACTGATTGTCCAATTCAACCACAATCCTATTACCATACTTTGTTCGTACTTTTCGAATCTTGAACACACCATACTTCTTCTTCACAGTCAGTTCCGATAGTTTTTTTGTAGGTAGGACCCCATCCATTCGACCAACTGCGTTAATCTTTTTAAGATCCATCTTCTCTAAAGGCTTATTTAACTTTTTTCACAAGACGTTTGCACTGCACTTTGTTGAATGAAACCACTGTAACCTGTCGCTGCTCTTATAGTCCATTATCCCACTCTTTAAACATTACCCCACTCGTTGCACATGCGCACAAATCTTCTAGATGCTTGAAGAAAATTAAACTGTTGAGTTATAGTATTGGCACTCAGTATAAGTAATGACTGTAAAATTTAATTGTTAATAAAATTATTATTTATTATGTAGCAACATTTATCAATAATAATCATAAAAGTAATAGTTAGAAATTTGAAAAAATTGTGTATTTGACATGACTAATGGTTAACTAGTGGATAGGTTTAAAAGTAATGAACACTTTTATTACCGTTAGTTATTTTTTTTTTTATTCATTCAAGAAAAAAGACCTAACCTATTTTTACAAAGTAAAATCTTAACCTAATTTGTTAAAAGAAACATTATGAAAACAGGAATTCGCACTTATTATAAAAGTCTTTGAGCGTTGTATTTTTCAAACAAGTGTCTGTAGTATCTACACCTTTAGTCACATCATCAGCATCATCGTCGTCAGCACTGCTTCCAGCATAAATCCTGATGGTTGGCTGATCCTGAGGAGTCAAGAACCAGGTCTTGAGCGTCAGGACATTTCGGACAGCGCAGTTGTGATTCCAGAACTGGGTATGATGATTACACGTGACGGAAACTGCATTGTGTAATTTCTTTAGCGAAGGACAGCCCAAATCTTCCAAATTGCGTACATTCAGCCCAAACTCGTCAAACCATTTCTTCTTTTCAAGTCCTTTGACGTAAATAGCACAAGCACCAAGTAGTATATCTTGAAGTATAGGTCTTACTTCCTCGTAGGGTATGTCACCAGAAGTCCACCCGATACCGTGATAATTGCGCGTCAGCCACAAATTTTCGCTCTTGTATCGAGCAGGCAGAGAGTTCCAATAGCAGGGAGGTTCAAAGAGGTAGACTAGAGGTTGAGCCTCTTCCTGAAGGGGAACTATAGCCAATTCCTTGAAGATGAACTGGTTGTTGGGCTTCTTGAAGCCTTGCACGTCTACAATGAACTCCATTTCGACCAAAACTGAATTCTCTTACTAAAATCATCTACTTTATACCTTTTCTCCCCACAACCACTAACATTACCCCCACCACTATCATCTTAAATCAACTTCTTCACACTACCACTCAGTGGCTGGTACTGAATCATACGGTCATGTATAATTAGACAGTAGGCTGCAGTTTCAGCGGGAAAATTGTCTGCAGATTCAAATTCCAAACGAACGTCCACTGAGGTCTGTTTGAGAAACTCATTTTGTTTTGAGCAATCAATGACACTGAGAGGAGCGTATTCTTTGAAATCACTTTTCTTCAACATTGGTTCAGGCTCTTTACCATAGTACGCTGCCTGAAAGTTTGCATACATCTCATACAGTAGTGCAAACTGATTATGGCCAAAGTCCAGATTTAAATTACCATACGGATAGTACTGTGAATTGAGGAATAACTTGACATTGGTTATATTGCAGTGATCGAAGCGATTAGCATATCTGGCTAGCCTATCCTTTCTACCTGTCTGGAAACCCAGTATAACATAACGTGGTTTTTCTAACTGAGTTGATGTTTTCACAGTCCATATATGTCTTGTGGTGGTGGGAAGCATGGGGTATTCATACAATTCCCATGAGCGAAAACTCATAGTTGTGAGAAAATCTTTTCCAATAACGTTCAGCAAATTTATCTTTTGCTCATCCGAAGCTATTACATATGGTATCATCCACTCTACTTTATGAATTGAGATCTTGAATTGCTCTTCGTTTCCTGGCGCTTGTCGTGCTTGAACAACAGCATTTGAGTCACTGCGTGATCTTGTCAGGATAAGTTCATGCTTTGCATTAACAACGATCTTTCGATAGTCTTCAGCAAATCCTAGGATCATACTGAGTGGTATAGTGACATCAAAGTATCCCTCATCATTGGAAAGACGTTTTGTTCCTTCCGGCATGTCGAGCCATCCGGCATTCTCTATAAAATAACTTTGTCCAGGAGCAAGTGAGATGTAGCCCTTTATGGTGCTAGTGAGACCGACGTTCTTGCAGCGATCAATCTCAATACCATTGAGTTCATAGCGAACTTCATCAAACAGATAGCAGATGGCATTGCTCACTAGTGCTGTACTAGCAACAGCTGTAACCCCATCAGGCCTTGTTAGTCGTCCATACACATGCAGTGAACTCTTGCTGGGTAGTACACACAAATCTTGATGCTGGACAGCAATTCGAATTTCATCACTGTTGTTGAATGATGATGATGATGCATAAGGCTGATGTGCATGAATCTCATAGTGAGCTATAGACTCATCAAATCTCACTGGTGCTTGAATGTTTAGTATTTCTTCCATTTTTATTGCAACAAAAGGAGATGATCAATATCTTGAATGGACGTTTCAGTTTCTTTTTCCACGTGGTTTGATCTTTAGACCAAGCTGTTCCAGAAAGAGCACGTTCTGAGGTGTTAGCTCCTTGCGCGCTGATTGAAAACTGGTTTGCATTCGACATGTTGACGCTCTTATATAGACTCCTTTGGGATTGTACACTATACCCATTATGATGATGATTTGACATGCAGTCGTATTGTTATCACCTCTCCTCGGAAATTCACCAAGTCACCGTCCTGATCAACTATGCGGAGCTGAATTTGATGTATTGTCTTCACGGCGATTGGAAGGTAAATGACGTGTGACGGCACTTCAACGATCTTATATCCTGGTGGTACAACAGGAAAGAATTCATGAATCGTGTGCACTTTGCGATTATTTATGTAAGCTCCAGTGGTGATATTACACTCAACTCGCAGAGCATTCACTTTGAGAATAGCCACAGGTAGATCAGAAGTATGAGTCTTATTGGCTTCGAGAACACGTGGAGCGAATCCCAACAATCGTGCAATAGAATCGTGAGGTTGAAAGTTCACTTTGCGATCACACTTGATCTCGCTGCGCAATGTGTTATTATTTGGCTTGATGTTTATTGTAATTCCATCAATTGCTAGAGCTTTCTGGACATAACTCTCAATGTCTTCAATCTCATAGCTGCCAGTAGGTATGGTCACTACTCGTTCACCAACATAGATTTTATTCTTTCCAGTGTCAACGTTAGGAATCGCATTAAATGTGAGCATTTCAACGAGTCCAAGTACATAGTTCTTATGAGGAGAGAGTTCTATTGGTGGAAAATACTCTGAGTCTAGCACAGAAGAGTTTCCTGTTATCGTGAGAGTAAATGATTCTTCCATGATGGTGTTTTTCTCTGTACTGACTCTAGTCCGTTCATTACATGTTCTTATATAGACAGTATTTGTCTTTTATATGTAGTTGTCCAGATAGAAATTTTAAGCACAAGTGTCCACATTCAACACTGTCATAGTCCTGATATCTGTCATGATTGTACTTTATCACGCTACCAACACCTAGGTAATCTACGAGATCCAAAGGTGGACGAAGATTACCGAAACTGTCAAAGTATAGGACTTGATCACCGATCTTTCTATAACTTACCCAGTGGGTACCAGGGCCGTGGCTATCATCAAGATTAACAATAGCTGACTCGATTTGGTGGGGTCCCATTACTGGCAGTTGATTGCGCATAAATACTCCACGAAAATGTGGAATCTTTAGAGCTTTAGCATACTTGAACAGATCGGTATCAGTGAGTGCATGGTGAGGTAGCTTCACTGCAAGTTTTTTGACCCTGGTCTTAGACGAAGTCCCTGTCCTTTTCGGTAAGGTTTCATATGAAGACCTAATCCTTTTCTATAGGGTTTGAGGTGTAAACCTTTTCCTAGAGCAATAGCCTCCATTGCATTGTTATGACGTTGAGCTTCTGCCAGTTGTTGCTTGGCTGCGCTAGCATCATTTACCGCCTTAGCTACACCTGCTGCTCCACCAGTGAGAGCTCCAAGTGCACTAAGTCCAGCAAAAATTGGAATCAGTGGCAAAACACCACCGACTTTCGAAGGGATTGGTAGAACACGTGGATTTTGCACTTGATGTTTATCGCCTGCTCTTTTGACGGCTTTCTGTGCCCCTCTGATTGCAGACTTGATGGCCACTTTTGCATCACTACTTCTTTTCATTGCTTTCTTAGCCGCATTCACAACCTTTCTGAATGCTATCAGTTTATTTCTTGCAGCTGGTTTCTTTTTCACACTAGGTTTCCTCTTCTTTGAACTGGGTTTCTTAGTCAGCCCCATACCGAGTTTCGCTTTGGCATTCATGATGTTAGTTATTGCTAGTGCTGCCGCTTTCTCGCCAATTCCAGCGTCTTTAGCAAAAACGCGCTTCCAGGCTTTACTAGCTAGTACACGATCTGCAGCGTTTCTCACTTCAACGTTTTCACGATTTCGCGAGTATGCAATGTCGTGTTCTTTACACGCAGCGTCTAGAGGATTGATACCGGGATCACCTCTAGCAAGTCGTTCGGCTAGCTTAGTACCTGGACCACAGTATTGGTAGCCAGGCAAGTGCAACTCAAACGGCAAGTTGTTGATGACTTTGTTGACCAATCCTTTACCTCGATGATGACGGCGTGATACTTTGTTCACTTTATGGTGCACAATCATTCTTCACTGAATGGAGGTTAGCACGCAACTGACCTGGAAGCTATATAAGCGCTGTATTTATAGCTTTCACAGCAGTTGATAGCAAGATGCGGTTCAAGACACAACCTATTAAACTTCCGGTTTTTAATATTGATACCCTCGTCCAATCAAAAAAAAGTATAGGGTGAAACGACATGGTAGCCTTCTACCAGACAGCATTCGCGCAGTGTTTTGTGGACCATCAAATTGCGGCAAGACAAATGCATTACTTGCCCTAATCTTACACCCAAACGGATTGAAATTTGAAAGTGTCTACGTCTACTCGAAATCCCTCAAACAACCAAAGTACAAATTCTTGGAACGAGTGTTGAATGATGTAGATGGAGTTGAGTACTTTCCCTTCAGTGAGCATGAAGAAGTAATACCACCAAGTGAAGCTCAACCAAATTCGGTAATTGTATTTGATGATGTTGCCTGTGAGAAACAGGACAATATTCGAGCCTTTTTCTGTATGGGCAGACACGCTCATGTTGACAGTTTTTACTTATGTCAAACTTACGCTCGAATACCTAAACATCTGGTTCGAGATAACGTCAATCTATTGATACTTTTTAAGCAGGATGAGAAGAATTTAAGACATGTGTATGACGATCATGTGAACACTGACATGAGTTATTTACAATTTAAAGACTTATGTGCATCATGTTGGAATACTGAGAAGTATGGATTTGTTGTCATTGATAAGGATAGTGAGCTCAATAAGGGAAGATACAGAAAAGGTTTTGACTGTTTTATCTCTCTATAAATATATGTCATGTAGTAGAAATGATGTCATTATAAATTGACACATCAACACGTCAACATGTCAAAGTTTCACAAAGAGAAGGAGGTGCTCCGTCAAATTGCTAAAGCTAGTGAGGCGATTCGGCGTAAACATCGATTGCTCAAAATGGGTAAAGAAGCCACTGAAAAAATAATGAGTGAAACGTTCAAGCCAATCGTCATGCCATTGCAGAAACTGGTTGATATATCGAATCCATCAGTCAAGAAGGAAGTTCAACAAAATGAGCTTGTAAAGAAAAAAGATCAGGAGGATGAGCAGGAGGAAGGGGAGGATGAGTGGGAAGAGGACGACGATAATGCTTCCTTTATGACTGCTGATGCTGAAGGAGAGCAAGATACAACTGTGCGTCAAGAAGATGCAGTGCCTGAGCCTGCTGATAATTACGAGTATTTAACAAACAAATTTCTCAGGATGCTGCAACAAAATAGGAAGCAGTATTTGGATATGGTTTATGGTGTGCGTAAACTCAATGATGGCAGTCTTTTTATTGGTGACAAACCCATTAGTTTTGAGGCACAATATATCAATGTTGGTGGTAAACAGTATCTGAAAACTGTTGGTCTGCTGGAACTTTTGTTTAAACAAAATCCAGAAGAATCCCACATAAGCACTGACGATCGAAACAATTATAAGGAAATTTTGATTGCTACAAATGCACACAAGAAGCGATACAGTTCCAGTGAATCCATTCGCACCAGCAACAATAATAAGTACAAGAACTTTATTTCAAAATTGTTTAACGTATCACGCAGACGATCATCCAAAGGTGGAGGTTCCCTGCCACAGTATATGGTAGCAAGAAAAAATGTTAGGACTGACTATGTCTACTGGGACGACCCTAATGAACTAGTTGATCGTCTTCGTCTACTCCTAGCGTCTCAGGCAGCAGGCAACCCGAGTCACAACAATGAAATCATATCAATCATTGAGGAACTGCGGGAAGCTGAAATCATATATTAGGAGGGTACTCATAACGCTTTCGTTAGTATTACGATGAGTATCGACGTATTTGGACGTCATCTGGATCGAACCGCTGCAGGAAGCCGTGGGCCGCCTGGTGTTGGATTCAAGATTACCTCTGACGGCCATTACGACGTAGATGGCAAGAGAGTTTGTAACGTTAGTGAGGCCAAAGAGCAATACGACGCAGTCAATTTGGGACTTGTACAGCGCATTGTAGAAAACGAGATACGTACAGTGTATCAAGTGACATCATCTATGGGAACAGAGATTGACAATAATAATTTGATGATACGTTTACTTGAAGAATCAATCAACGAAAAACTTAAAAATCTGCAGATTGACACCCAACAAGATTTTTCAGTCCCTAACACTGAACGCATTGCTCAGTTGGAAGCTCGATTAAACGCACTCGAGAATGGACAAGGAGAAATTGGCAGTAGTCACAGAACTGCATAAACCTGCTAGGAAGAATTATCCACATCGTCGCGTGCAAATGCGTGGCATAGACGAGACGTGGCAGGCAGATTTGGTTGAAATGCTACCCTATGCCCGTGAGAATAATGGATACAAGTATTTACTTACCGTCATAGATATTTTCTCCAAGTACGCCTGGGCAGTTCCTGTTAAAAGTAAGAGTGGACCAGATGTCACTTCAGCAATGCAATCTATACTAGTGCAGGGTCGTATACCAAAAAACTTACACACTGATGAAGGTAAAGAATTTTATAATTCACATTTTAAAAATCTTATGCAACGATATAGTATCAATCTCTACTCAACGCATAGTAATCTGAAGGCGTCAATCTGTGAAAGATTTAATCGCACGCTTAAGAATAAGATGTGGCCACAATTTAGCTTAAGAGGCAACTATAAGTGGATAGAGATTTTGCCTACTCTCATCTCCAAGTACAACAATACCAAACATCGATCAATCGGTATGAAGCCAAAAAATGTCAATGTCGAGGATGAAGAGGAGCTGATGCAACGCTTTAAAAAACTGCGAAATATACCGAGGAGAAGACCAAAGTTCAAAGTTGGTGACAAAGTTCGAATCAGCAAGTACAAGCACGTTTTTGAGAAAGGATACACTCCCAACTGGACAACAGAGATATTCACTGTGGATCGAGTTATGCTTATGAATCCAGTGATGTACAAGCTCAAAGACTATCAAGAACAACCCGTTGCTGGTGGATTTTATGAGCAAGAACTTCTCAAAGTTAAACACCCAGACGTATACCTTGTGGAAAAAGTAATCAAGAAACGTGGTAACAAAATATTTGTAAAGTGGCTAGGTTTTGACAGTTCACACAACAGCTGGATAGATAAATCAGATATGTAATCAACTTTGTGCAATGTTGAATCAACTCCGTGCAATGTGAAACCAATGATGAATCAATGTTGAACCAACGATGAATCAATGCTGAACCAACGATGAATCAATGTTGAACCAACGTTGAATCAATGATGAATCAACAGCGATTGAATGTTAAACTAAATTATGAGATTTATAGTACTAAGTCTACGCTTGTGCTAACTAGATGTGAGATTTTTGATGAATAAAAAAGCAATTCATATAAATATATTATGTTTTTATTCAGTATAACCCTCAGACCTACTTTATTGACAATTATTTACAACTTAAACGTAATCTTTTACCAGAAGATCTAGCAATTCTTCGTCACTATCACTCAAGACATCATCGACATCCATTGCACTGATTCTATAATGCCCCCATGCGAGGGTGTCTGTACTGTTTGGGAGTAAGTATCGCTTATCGTCATAAGGACTTAGTGCAATCTTTTGTTGTTCAATAGTTTCGACATTGTGTAGTCTTGACCTGATTACATATTGCGTTCTAGATTGGATACTCCAATTTCGCAAGCATTCGGTGTAATCATCAAAGGTAATACTTTTCTTTACAACAGCTGCTTTTACACCTTTGGCTTTTTTAACAAAGTCCTCACCATTGACACGGATACTATACATCTTACTTCGCAAACCAACAAATTCTGTAATTATTTCACCATTACATTCATCTTTCATCAAACCCAAAACTTTCTTGTTTCTTTGCGGCATTCCAAAAATATTGTCCCGAGGGTAATCTGAAGTTTCGAATTGTTGAGTATTCTTTTCCATATCTTCTTTCATGTCAGCATAAATGTCCTGACACTTCACTTCATATATTAAACTGTCCGTGTCAGTGTACAAGAGTTTGCAGTTGTTACGATATTTTTTACGCATGTAACCGTAGTGAAAATCATAAATTAGGATTTTAGACACATCCAGCACTGTCAGACCCACATAGATTGGCTTATTAAACAAAACTTCTGTCTTTCTTAACTCTATAGCCATGAGATTTTCACTGAAAATGGCTCGGCTGTGGAAGTTCGGTTTAGCTATGAGGGCTTCTGCTCCAAACCTACCCTCCCATTTCGCCACGAGTTTCACGTTTACATGCTTTCGCACATTCTCCATTGTCTTACCGTAAACTGCATTATTCATCAATTTGTACAAGTTCTTTTCGAATTCATTTTTAGCTTGTGCTCTCTTTTCAGTATTGAAATCTATGTAACTCTTGAGCCATGTTGACTGATTGAATTTAAGTACTCTGTGAATTTTGATTAATACCAGACCGTTTGTAAGAGCATCCTTGAGAGCTCGGTAATGAAGAACGTACTTATGTTTCAGTAGGAGGGTAGTTAGAAGCTTCTCCTGGTTGGAACCCGGTGGTTTCGAGTGTTCTGGACAGAACGGTAAATCATTATGCTCATCGTGAAGCTCGGGTGGATAGTACAAATCAACTTCTAGAATATAACCAATGGGTGAATCATTTGAAATATTGAAATCAAAATTTTCCAAATTTGTAACCCACTCAAAACCACCGTAAGGAAGGGGTTGTCCCATTGCCCAACCATAAAGGTTGTTTGCATCGAAATATACAATGTAGATGATCTCACCTCTTTCATTGAAAACTTTCATATACTTGTTGTTCGCAATGGTGTATCGTTTGGAGCATTGACTTACTCCACCCTTTTTACCATTCTCAATCATCAGTAGCATATCAACGTCAGTGAGGAGTTCCAATCTTACCCCTGTATATTTGAGCATGGCGTCCCATGTGAAGCCAGGAGTCGTGTAGTAATGTGCTGGATCGAGACCGTAAGCCATGAAACACTGTTCTCGGAAATTTTCAAAGACATCAGCCAACAACAACACATCAGTCTTCATGTATAATTGTACATATTCGCCGAGAGTTTTAACACTGAATGCACACCATACCTGTTGTGCATGTTCGTAGTCCTCATCAGATATTGATGAGTCATTCAGGATACTGTGAAACTTTTCTTTTGGTGGAAGCTGGTTTTCTTTCAATCTCACCCTCGAGTCCAGGTATTCATAGGGGAGAACACCTTTCCTCGTTAGAAGTTCAACTTTCTTACTCTCCATTCCAGAAAACATTGCACTCACAATTTTATACTCAGTGAGATACGATGCTAACTTTTCCAAGGATGATGCCATGAATCTGAATGAGTCGATGAATCGGAATTTGATCTGTGTTCCCTTAACATATTTGGTAAAAGATATGTATTTTTCCTTATTTAATGCCAGAACTTTAACTTTTCCTTCAAATTGAGTAGCAATATCGCGGATGATAAAGTGAGCATCATACCCACTCAAGTTGTGGAACACAACAGGTATGATGTTGGCATCTTGGTAAGCTAGATTACAGTGTTCATGTGCGGGACCTCGATACTTTCCTGTCAGGTGACAGTGATCGCGAACCTTCTTCATCGGTGGATGTAGAGCTTTCTGACAGATGTGACAAGTAGTGGCTTCAAAGAAAGTTTCCTGTTGCCTTGGTGTTAGTTTCTGCATCGGAACTGGAGATGCCAGTATTTTCTCACATTTATTTGCAGTTAACTGTAACTCTAGAGCAAACCACTTTGCTGGTTCCACGCCTTCAGGACATGAGTTGTAGAATGATAGTGAATCATTGTAACTGCACTTGAACAAGTACCCAATGTCAAAAACTTCATGTTTCTGGAATACTTTAGTGTTTGTCGTCTGTTTTTGTACGTCTCGACTTGGTATTATTAGGGACTCACAGTCGGCATAGATAATGAATGGTACTTTTTCTCTATGCTTGAAATTTTTGAATTCAATAATATTTCTACCACGTTTTGGTAGCATTATTTTACAATTATTCACTTTTTTACAATCTTCCCTATGAGCTACCAACGTCTCTATTTTTGAAAAGTAGTGCAAGCATCGTTCACAGATATGTTTTCTTCCATCATGTTTCGATAGCTGGCAGCTAACTAATCGAGAAAGATCTTTGACCAATACATAGTGGAAGTTGAAAGACTGGGTTCTGCTATCCTGTTGATTGCTTTCTTCTTCTTCTTCATCACTGCTATCTTCATTTACATATTCCTCTTCAACTCGGAGGAGGTTTACATGAGTTTCCCTTACCTGTGAAGTGAGATGAAGAGGAACCACTATCAACTTTTGCTTCTTTTTAATCAAGCCATAAATATTCACTGAAATGCCATTTTGTGCTTCGAATTTTTTTACATCTTTCATTGCTACGGGGAAATTTATTCCAGAAAAGTTTAATTCATCCTTGTATTGCTGATAGCTGGACACGCGTTTAGGATTGTACTGATTTCTATTGACTGGATGTATGGCTGATAATATAGCCCACTTAAAGCACTCGTTGTCGTTCATATTTTGCACGTTCACACATGCTTTTTTTCTCTTGATTCGTAGAGGAAGATCAATGTAAGAGCTACCTTTCATGGGGTTTAGTTTGTTGATATTCACTTCTAATTTCACAATAGAGTGTAAGGTCCATCCAGAGTCTTTCTCTTGAAACTCCTCCATTTCAGTTAAGATAGGATATCTTGCGTTGTTAGTAAACCATATTTTCAAATCCGTGCTGACGTATATCTCTTCATTTTTTGATTTAAAGTTCTTTACATCAGGATCCTCCTTACCAATCTTTAGATAATATGCATTAAGCACAGTGTTGATTTTAAAAGCTCTATGTTCACGCAAGGCTCGGCCCACATGTACAATAAATAGCACTTGGGCGTCATCTAGGAAGGCAAGAACATCCTTGTGAACCAGGTTCGCGACAATGCATGTTTTCGCTCGACTATCGAATGCTTTGTCGACGTCAATCCACTCCACTCGATCGTTAATGTCATTGCGTTTCTTCTGAAGTCCGCTACCCTTTTTAGTGAGAAACTCGAATCGAGCTTTAAAACACTCCAAGTGTTCAATAATATTTAGACACCTTCTTTTCTGATTTATTGACAGTCGTGGTATACATGACAATTCCTTTCGCACTGCTTTTAAACACAATAGGCACTCGTTTCGCCATCGATTAACTTTGTTTAGTTGTACGTTCCCAGATGATTTTGATGATGATGATGATGAAAGCAGGGTCAGTACTTCTTCGAAAGCAGGAATAAGTTTTACACACTCATCGAGGATCATTTTCTACTAGATATAGACTGTATACACTAATAATGTTTTAACTTCACAAGTTATTCTTTCGGTTTTGATAATTTTATATTCACTATCCACTTTCACTGGACTGCCTCGCACGATGTAATGACTGCCCTCAGATCTGATGTCTCCTTTTATAGTCCGCTATCCCCAACTCCACCAATACCTCTAGAAGATTCTAGAACTTGATAATTCCCCCAACCCCATGCGTCATTTAAATTCACCATGTGCGACATTGAATTTTCCTTTAATTGAACTGACTTGATGGTGGTGCCATCGATTGCTCGTAACAACTTATTAGGTGTTGGCATCTTAGCACGGGCATGAATCATCATCTTTCGTCGGTAAATGTAAGGCGCCTCTGAATATGAGCCGGAGACCCCACGACGAGACGCCGTGGCATGTATCTGAACTTCGGTGTCACACTCTCGCGGTAAAACAGAGATCACATTTATCGACCGTCCGTTCGGAAACGACTGTAGGTAAAGTGAAACTTTGCGCGTCGATGTCTTACCGACTGCTGTGGCTCCATTGCCTGTGTCTCACTCTGCCGGTATGGTAGAGAACACCACTATCGGTTATGGATATGGAAACGACTGTCGGTAATTTAGCACCGAAGCTAACCATTAGCGCCTGTCGGTAAATTACCGGTCACTGTTTTACCGACCAAAGTGTCACAGAACTGTCATAGCTATACTACTATTAATCAGTTTAGAACATAAAAAGCAATAAACAATTGTTTTCAATAAAATATTCAAATAATTTTTACCTTATATTTTTCTGCAAATTCGAATTATTAATAACCCTTGAAACTAATTCCATAAAAAATTTAAATATATGTACATCTAATTTGGAAATCAGAATACAGATACTCATTTCACATCACAAAAATTTTATAGTTAGAATAGATGTATTTTAAACATAAATAAACTTTTAATATGCAAATTATAGATAATATTCAATTACATAACATTAAAATGAATAATGAATTTATGACACTCAATAAAAAATAAAATAATATTCAATCTTTATTTAATTTAATATTGTTAAAAAAAATCAGCTAATAATTAATTAATCTGTTCACAACATAAAAAACTTTAAACCATTATTTTCATTCAAATCATTTTTACTTTAAATTTTTATTTAATTTTCACTTTAATTTCTCAAATTCTAATTCATTAGAAACTTTTTATACTAATTTTACAACAAATTAAAATTTATTTACATATAATTTTGAAAATTAAATTCAGATACTCATTTCACAACATCAGCACATTTGAAAAATTATTTAAATGGAATAGGGGTATTTCCAATTAAAATAAACTTTTATTACACAAATTATATCCAATATGCAATTATATAACCTCCAAGATAATAATCTATTTATGTTACTCAATTGAAGAAAAAAACTAAATTTTAATATTTATTTAATTTAATATTGTGCAAAAAATTGATCAGCTAATAATTAATTAATCAGTTCACAAAATAAAAATCATTAAACTGTAATTTTCCTCAAAACTTTCAAATAATTTTTACTTTATATTTTTTTCGAATTGGAACTTCCATTTCTGAAAATTGTTTTTATTAATAGACTTTGAAACTAATTCCAGAAAATTTAAGTGTAATAGTATCAGTTAATAATTACTTAATCCGTTCACAACGTAAAAAGCATTAAACAATTATTTTCATTGAAACATTCAAATAATGTTTACATTATATTTTTCTTTAAATTTAAAATTTGATTTCTATATATTTAATTTATTAATAACCTTGTGAATTAATTTTAAGAAAATCAAAATATGTGTACAATTTTGAAAATTGAATTCAGATACTCATTTCACAACATCACCAACAAATTTAAAAAAGTATATAATTGCAATAGAGAGCGAAAAATCAAAAAAATTTATTAGTTTATAAGTTTCTCAAGGTAATGCTGTCGAGTTTCTTTTTTCTATTGATTTTTTTAATTCTTGGTAACACTTGGAAGTAAAAACACCGATTTTTGCTAAAAAAATCGGCAAATTTGTTATTGTAAAATTAATAATAATTTATTAAGTCACTCCATGTTAAAAATGGACAAACAGTTGAAAATTACAGAAAAAACCGCAACATTCTACCAATAAGCAAAGAGAATATTATTAACAATGATAATATATTGTTTAAACAATTATTTTTGTTAACTTGAATTAATTATTACTTCACTCCAATTGAAAATTGGACAAAAAGCCAGAAATTTCCGAAAAAACCGGATCTTTCTACCATTATTCAAATGGAATATTATTAATAATAATAAATTGTTTGAAAAATTAATTTCCTTGACTCTAATGAATTATTTAGCTTATTTCAATTGAAATTCTGATCAAAAGTGAAATTTTTTTAAACAGAAATTTTGTAGCATTATTCTAAGAGAATATTATTAACAATAATAATAAAAACAATCACTCTTCTTAACATTGATGAACTATCACCTCCCTCTAATTGAAAATTGGACAAGTGGAACATTTTTGAAAAAACCGCGACTTTCTAACTATATTCTATGAGAAAATTGCTAAAAACAATAATAAATTGTTTAAACAATTCATGTAAACATCTAATTATCAGTATGAAATGGTCTTTTATGTGCCAGAAACAATTTGCATTTAAAAAAACCGCAAAAGAAGTCATAATTAGCGCCAAAAACTCGCAAAACCCATTTTTTCAATTATGGGGTTTTTTTGGGCCCTATAAAACAGCCTTATGGTGTTGATATTTGAAAAGTGATATTTCATTCGTATTCTATGGCTAATTGTGAACATAAATGTTGAGTTTCAACTCGATTGGGATAATATTGAGGATTTTGGATATAATTTACAAAAGCGTCTGTTTTTCTTATGGGAAATACGTGTTAAACTTCATTGGGCTTGCGGCACCTCTAAATATCATTTTTTTTTTTTCAAGACAAAAATTGATTTATTTCTGTGTGAATTCAAACAAATTTCCGAACTGTCTCCATAGAAATGCGCTGCGTCAGTTTTGTAAAGGACGGCAGAAAATGAAACACTGGCGCCACTAGCGTGGCGCCCTACATTTGAATGAAAGCTGATTAGAATCATGAGAGATTTAGTATTTTTTGCAGTTTTTATAATATTTTGGACGTTTGTGGATAATTTAAAAACATAGAGCTTGAATTAGGCAAGGAATAACTGTTTCTAGAATTTAAAAAAATATCTAGGATTAAAAAATAGACCTTACATACACTGGAAATGTCGGTTTTTAATTTTCAAGTAGAGTGGAATGGTCAAATATAAAGATTACATCTTTAACGTTTAAAAAAAATAAACTAAATGTTCTGAAAAGATAACATAAAAAATAGTTTTTCTATTTTTAATTACTTGAATGATCCTAATCTATTATTACATTATAATAAAAATTACAAGAAATGATAAAAATCATAATTTTTAATATTCAGTATATTGTATTGATCGTGAAACGGCTGAAAAGATTATCAGTAGTAAAGTTATTAACTTTACTGTACATTTAGTCATTTATTTATTTAACAAATTATTTAAAAGATGAAGATATAAATTATAGAGTAAAGACAGTAGGAGGGTATATAGGAGTAAGAAATAGCAGGTTAATTTATTTAAATAAATATAATTATTTAAATTATTTACAAATATACTACGATAAAAGTATAGTAATTATTATGCAGACAGAGCATAATAATTTATTATATTTATACAATTGAGGAAAGCTACGTTTTACAAAATTTCGCGACTTTCTTTTTCATAAAATGATCGTTTTTTAAATTTAGGTTTCTTTTACTATTCTAACTGCAAGAAAATCATTATTTTGCAATTAAAATTTACTTTAATACTTGAATTTATTAATAAATTAATGTAATCGTACATAAATGTCGAAACTCAGCGATAATTCAAACACTGAAAAAAATATATTCTCAAATTTAGAATGTCCCACTTATTTTAAGCGTAAACCCCTCTAAAATAGGTGCCAAGTATATATTCTAGATATTAGAGGGGATCCCTCTTGCTATCATGGACAAGTATCGTATTCTAACTTTAATAATATTATATTCTAACTTTAAGAAAACTGTATTCTAACTTTAAGAATATTGTATTCTAACTTTAAGAATCTATATTCTAACTTTAAGAATCTTTATTCTAACATTGAGAATACTGTATTCTAACTTTAAGAATCTATATTCTAACTTTGAGAATACTGTATTCTCACTTTAAGAATCTATATTCTAACTTTAATAATCTATATTCTGACTTTAAGAATATTGTATTATAACTTTAAGGATATTGTATTCTAACTTGTGGGGATTATTAAAATCAAATACACTGAATATAATATATACTTATCTACTTCTATCTATATTTAATATCTAATACATTAGATATTAATATTATTATATGTATAATTATATTACTACGTATAAAATTATTATTATACTTATAGTGATTTACAAAACATGCCTAAAAGTTAAAAAAGTCCCACCATTAGCTCCTGCTCGAGGAAAACTAGGATAAAAGGATATAAATTCTCTATATGAAACAAAAAACCATTCATCTGTTTGGATGACTTCGTAACAATGTAATAGTTATTTAATATTCACGAAAATCTGATACATAAATTAAACATATACCTTCTGGTGTGTTATCATAATCTTTCAGTAATTTTAGAGTGTACTCGTCAGTTTTCGCTGCTTCTTTTCGAATGAGTATAATAATGTGAACTGTAGAAGTATCCCATTTTGCGAGCAAACCGCCTTGTCTTTCGGGGAATAACTCTTTGAAATCCTGCTCTAACTGAAATTTAAAAAAAAAACATCGTTAGTTGAGGTTTGTAACTGCCCTTTGAATGTGAACCAAAGAAAAAATTATTTCAAATTAATGGTCTACTTTTTACGACGAAAACAACCAAAGTCAAAAGTCAGTCAATTATTCCTAATTAGCAAATTTTTTCATTGGTTTATATTTATACTGTAGATTCTTGAAAGTATTCTCGTATATTTCTTACCAAAAGATATCCATTTTGAAGCCCGAGTACTGTCCACTCTTCAAAATAATCATTAACAAAATGTTGCTCTTCAGTATCTTCCTTATCAGCGTCCTCAGACTGATTGGAAACTTGATTCGAAATCAACTGTGCCTGGGGCCTGCAATTTCTAAGCAATTCTCTGCAGCTCAAAATTTTATTTTTACCTATAATTTACCTGAAAAATATGTTAGCTAGTTAATTAGTGTCGAATTCGGTGAAATTCTGCGTTTTTCTCAGTTTTGATTACCGATTTCAATGAATTTTTAATTACTGAAAACAAGACTTGATATAAATAATAATAAAAGGTGTGCTTTGGGGAATAGGGTAAAATTACATACATTAGATGTAAAAGTGAAAAAAAAATTATTTCTTCAATTGAAGTCAGAATTGATAACAATTTTTTGCATTGAAATCGCTTCCTTATTTTACCTGTCACTCCAAAACATAGCTCCCATAGCTCCCAAAATTTTGATTTCATTTTCAAAAAAATTTTACCACAAAATCTTACCCATTTGGCACTACTATTTTCCTAACTTTCAAGAAAATCGCTGATATAGACTACAACTTTTATAATTTCAAGAATATATTCTTAAGTGGCTTAGAGGACCTTCTTACATTAAGAATTCCCTCTTAAATTAAGAATACTTTCTTTTCGGTGAAATTGTCATTAATGTTACTTTCACAATTTTCTTAAAGGCAGTAAGGGTCTTAAAATATTTTCAAAATTTCAAAAACTAATAAAACTATAATTTTCCACACTATTAAAATAATCTAAAAGTTTGGCAAGAAGAAAAATCTATCAAAATTTAAAAATCAATGTAATCATGAAACCTTCAGAGCCATTCAATTATTTTAGGTCAAACCGAACATCGGTGTAAGCAAATCCTCATAATTACCGCCATAACCGTTCCATCTGGAGCTAAAACTTCCTTTTTCCAAATTATTTGATTCTTAAAAAAGTGATCTTCACACACTACATGTCCAGGTTTAACAATAAAATCCTTTTTGTCACGCTTAATTGCTTCTTGCCAATGTTTAACCTCATTCTTTTCATTCGGAGAAAGGCACTGTTTTACTCCGTTTGAGCGTGTTTAGTCGTACCCTGATAGACAGTTCGGTGCTATACATCGATGCCCCCCATTTTTATAACACATTTATCCGTAAATAAATAAAATACGGCAAATAGACGATAAAGTTATGACATGTCACGATTTTTTGTATGCAAAACCATAACAGACAACGGACAGACCGGGCCATAGTGGTGGCACTCCCATCTTCTTCTTCTTCTTTACTACCCACACTCCCTTTCACTATGGAGGGGGTGGGAACAATTAGCCTAGGTCTGGAGAGAATTTACTACATGCAAATAAAGCGTGACCTATTTGGCCATGGGTATGACAATTAGTAAGCTTCAAAAGTTTGATATGCTTCAAGAGATAATAGTATAGTTTTGAAAGCATTATGTTTTAGTGCCCGGGGGAACCGCCAGGTGGCGCTGAGAGTCAGTACAATGCAACGCGCATGTGCAACCATAATATTTTCAAATATTTCGAAATCTCGAAATTGGACATTATTCGAAGTGTCAAATTGAATTTGTTGTGTTAACCTTGTTGTATAAAATTTTCTGCAAGTTTTGTTGTGTATATTGTTATACGTACTGTGCGTACTATTTCGTGCTAATGTAAGGAAATGTGTTGATTGATAAGTATTGAATTAAAAAAAAATAAAGTACCATTTGCTTGATTCGAGGTTACTTTGTTGTTTTCATATTTCGAAGCAGTAACAAATAAATTAAAATGAATATGAATAAAAGTCTTTTTGAGATATTAGGAGGTTTTTTTCTTCAAACAAAGTTTGTCGTTCATAAAAATTTCTTTGTTAGAGAAATAAAAAATATTATTCTAAGACATAATCTCAAATGTAAAGCCAATTAATCCTTTGCATTACAACAAATCATACTTCTAGTATTCAAATATATATATTTTACGTATGAAAAATCTTCTTACATTCATCAATTTTGATAATTTTGAAAGTTTATTTACACAAAATTCAGCGAAATTTAATATTTACGAGAATTTGGGGGAAGCAGAGTTTGGAATGAATTGATGTCAGGGATTTGTAGGTTCACGAAGCCAAGTCTTCAAAACGATACATGGGAGTGCCACCACTATGGACCGGGCGCCGCAGAGGTGGCGCCAATGTTTCACGACTCGCCGCTCTTCACAAAACTGACACGCGCCTCTAATACAAAAGCGAAAATCGTGTCCACGAAGTAGTATAAGGAGATCCAAGTCTAATATAAGGATACACCCCATTTTTTCGTGCCCACTTCCTATAGCATACCCACAGCATATCAGATTAAGTATTGTAGCGCCTCTCGTGAGTAAATTTGAAACTGTTGAAAACCAACGGCAAAACCTATGTTATAACGGTTTTCCGCAAGAGGCGCTAGAATACGTTATCTGAAGTGCTATAGGATGTGGGCACGGAAAAATGGGTGTACAAGTTTGCCACAGATATGGCTTTGCAACTTATGTAATTAATTTTTTTTAAACTGACAGTCGTATCAAAAAACTAAAAACACCTATATAAATATTCAACCAAACAGATGAATTTTCAACCAAGAAGGTTAAAAGGGGTCATATAAAGTGAAAAAGATCATCAAATCAGGAGTATTCATTCAAACAAGCAGAAGGAATATTATATGGAGCAGGGATCGCTGATCAAGTGTGAGTAACTTTTTCTTACCACTTTTATGTTCCGAAAACTTCAAACGCGTTTTTCTCGAAAAAAACGTTTTTGCGCTCTGCGCGCACGATTTCTCAAAAAGTTTTCAAACGATTATACTTTCAAATTTTCTACGTTTATTCTTAATATAAATATCTACAGAGTGACGAGGCGGCTTTAAAAAATTTTAATTTTATCATAGTTAAATTAACAAAAAAAGAGCAAAAAACACGATTTTTAGACATTTTTTGTTTAAACTGCCGCCATGTTGTTATTTTGCAAAATAAAAAAAATCCGCTTCGTCACTCCAGAGCTATGGTCATACTAATGAAGAAAATTTCTGATTTATTCGTTTCAGATGATGCTGACTGACCTTTTTGAGACACTTTGTTTATTATTAAATAATACCTAAACTAAATGATAATTTTATGTGAAAAGATTGTTTTTGTAAACATTGAGACAGTATAAATAAACGCTGAAAATTTTATTCAATTATATAAAGTAGTTGTTGAGAAAAAAATTCTGGAAAATCACCTTTTTTTGCCGAGATAGTAGAATGACCCCTTAAATGTCTATCAAAAAAGATAAATTTTCAAATAAAGAAATAAATATTCAATCAAAAAAATTAAGTTTCTACCAAAAAAACATGAATTTTTCAACAAAATAAATTAATTTTCAACCAAAAAGATTAATTTTTAACAAAAAGGTTTTATTTATACCAAAACACACGAAATTTTCAAACAAATTTTGAATTTTTGAATGAATGTTCAACCTAATAGTTCAATTTTCAACTAAAGAAATGAATTTTAAACCAAAAAGGTGAATTAGTCACCAGACAGATTAATATTCTACCAGAAAAAAACTAAAGGAGATCAATTTTCTAGCCAAAAAGGAATAGCTACACTTTCAGTCAAAAAAATCCTTTTTTAACAAACAAAAAAACGAATTTTGAACAAAATAGTTATATTTGTGACCTAAGAAATTCATTTTCAACTAAAAGGATGAATCTTCAACCAAAAAAAATTAACTTTAACCATATCGTTGAATTTTCTACAAAAAAAAAAGACAAATTTTCTACCAAAAAACGTCAATTTTTAACAAAATAAATGAATTTTCAACCAAATTTTGCATATTTAAAGGAATATTAAACCTTATATAGAAATTTTCAGCCATAAAGATTAATTTTCTCCCAAACATGAAATAGTTAAATTTTCGGTTAAAAAAATTAATTTTCAATTAAAAAAAAAAACTAATTTTCAAGCTAAAGAAATGAATTTTGAACCAAAAAGATTAATATTTTACAAAACACATAAATTTTCAACCAAAAAAGTGAATTAGTCACCGAGAAGATTAATTTTTTATCACAAAAGACAAGTTTCAACAAAATAGAGAAATTGTCAACCAAATAGTGGAATTTTTAACGGAAGAAAATAAATGTTAAACCAGACATGGAATAGTTAAATTTTCAGTTAAAAAAATAATTTTAACAAAATTGTTTTCATCCAAAATGATGAACCATCAAACAAAAAAATGAATTGTTTACAAAGTAATTCCACTTTCAACTATAAGTATAGTTTAATTTTGAATCGAAAAAAGTTTTTTCAGTCGCTATTCACGATTAGCAAAAATCTTGAAAATTTAATCAAATAGTTATTTATATTAAAAGAAAAATCCTGCACCTAAACTAAAATTTACAGGATGATTCGATCAAGCAAGAACTGATTTAAATACCTTGTAAATTCCACATTTTTTCGTTTTCCTTTCTTTGAGTTATTCATCTCGAAAAATAATCATTTTTAATATAACTATAAAAAATTAACCGCTTTGGTTTTCAAAATTATTATTTAAATTTAAATAATCCAATGAAAATATAGAAAATTGGTTAGTTTAATTTATTGTAAAAATACCATTTTGAATGTTATTTAATAATAAAGTTACTTGTGTTAATATCGAATATAAATTGAAATACTGCTGTATGCTTCTGTCTTGATGAAATAAAATGTTACATTATAGATCTTGAATTTTTCTCAGTTCCATCATGGACATAAATGTCACATTTTTCTTACTCTTGAAAGTTAAAAATAAAATTTTGAATAAAAATAAAAAAATCTTGGAAAATAAACAGAGTTTTTTTTATAATGAAAGGGTAATTAGTGCGCACAATGTTCTAGTTTCATTAAAAAGTAACAAAAATCAGAGATAATTTTTACCAACCTATGAGCCCAAATAAAATGAGTATTCGAATCAGCTGACTCATAAATTGTCATTCCTAAATTATCTTGATAGTACGTGACACAATTTAAAAATTTGCATAACAATCGGAAACAATAAAAGTTCTTATCAGCAGCCTTACATACATTCATGATAAAAAAAAATTTTCATGAATGCTTTTTACAAAAATACCTAGTAAGCGGGAAAACAATTATTTTCCCTGTATACTCTAGATTTTTATAAATTCAATGTATTTACAGAATTTAGAAACATTCCAATTTTTAACCAGAAGAGGTTTTCATTCTCTTTTTAAGGAAATGAAAATAGTTTATTGAACAAATATTTTCTAAAAGAGTAAACAATTATTTAACAAATGTAGAAATTTTATTTTTCTAATGAATAAAATTCTGGAAAAGTCTGACTAGCATTTGAATATTTATTAATGTTTAATAATATTATTAACAATAAAAAACTTCAATAATCTGATACTTTTTATTTTTCCACATAAAACTTTGTGTACTTTACAACTTACGCTGCCAAAAGAATTTTTAAGATTTTGTGATTCAAATTAAACAATAAATATTGCTACAGCAGTTTAGTATATATAAGTAGTGAATTGAGTGAAAAAACGTAGTAATCGTTTAAGAAAGTTCTCGAAAATGATGAACAGCATTGGCCTACTTTTTATATTCGTTGTTTTCTCTAATTTCAAAAGTAAGTTTAATATAATATAAACAATAGTCAATAGCAAATATGAAATTCAAATTTGTGAATATACATACTTGAACTGCTCATTTGTAATTTGTTAACTTTAAAAAAAGGTTTAAAAAATGTCAAGAACTTACACAAGGAATTTAATAGATTTTAATGGATTCGTAATATTTTAGGTTATTTTGAAAGATTCCGAGGATATTTTAAATGATTTGATAATTTTAAGGCCTTCCAAAAAATTGTACGATTTCAGGTTTTTTTTTTAGATTATTGCAGGGATTTTTCAGTTGATTTCTGTAACTTCGTGGGATTTTAGTGGATTACAAATATTTTAGGATATTTTTATAATATCCAAGAAATAATCAAGAGATTTAAAAAGTTTCAAAGGATTTCAAAAGAATTCAGAGAATTTGAATATTTTTTGGAAATTTTAAAAGATTCCAAGGAACTTTCATTTCATTTCAGTAATTTAATGGGAGTTCAAAGGATTTTAAATATTTCATGGTATTTTTAAAACATCCAAAGAATGTTCAAAATGTTTAAAAAATTTCAAGAGCTTACACAAGGAATTCAATAGATTCTAAAGGATTTGTGATATTTTAGGGTATTTTAAAATATTCCAAGGATATTTTAAATGATTTGAATAATTTGAAGGGATTTCAAAAAATTGTACGATTTTAGTTTTTTTCTAAAGGATTAATAATATTTTAGGGTATTTTTATTTATTTATTATTTATTAATTAATTTTATTTTTTATTATTATTTTATTTCTTTCTTCTTTTTTTTTTGTCTTTTAGAGTTGGCGGTTATTTTAACTTTGAAATCTGATAAAATACTCTGAGGAAAATTTTAAAATATCTCTTCTCGATTTTTTTTTAAATCTGTTGAAAATCATTATAAATAGTCTAGAATCTTGACAAATTCTTTCAAATTCTTAAAAACACTTTTGATAAGAATACTTTTAC
>CAKNYM010049568.1:29905-40560 GCA_932195095.1 Andricus curvator
TTCCAAGGATTTCATAATTGAGTTAAATAATTTGAAAGAATTTCAAACAAGTTTAAAGATTGTAGGATATTTTTTTAAATTCCAAATAATTTTTAAAAGCTTTAAAAAATTTCAAGGTATTTCCAAAAATTCAGCCGGATTTGTAAAACTTTAGGGTATTTTTCATAGATTTCAATCATTTTAAGTGATTCCAAAGGATTTTAAAGATTTTAGGGTATAAAAAAAAATTCTAGGTAAGTTTCGTGAGCTTAAAAAATTTCAAGGGATTTTAAAATATTTTGAAGGATTTTGAATATTTTAGTTTATTTCAAAATATTTTCAGTTTTAAGATTTAGGGATTCAATAAATTAAACAATAAATATTCGTAATACAAGTACAGAGTCGAGATAGTTGACACATAATTTTTCTCAGGGTTCTACCTGTAATAAATCTGCCTTACATAAATAAGAACAATCAGATAGCAGTTTAGTATATATATATAAGTAGTGAATTGACTGAAAAAACTATGTCATCATTTACGAAATTTTTCAAAAATGGAGAAGTACATTGGCCTACTTTTTTTGTTCCTTGTTTTCCTTAATTTTCAAAGTAAGTTTAATATAATATAAACATTATATATTCATTAAAATATATCAAATTGAAATTTCGAAATACCTACTTATTTCCTAAAGACGTAAAGTTTAAGATTGTTAAAATTTGAAATTTTTCAACTTAAAAAAACTTTTAGTTTTTTTTTTTAGTTTTATAATTTTGACTTGGAACAGGGAATTTTCTAAAAGATTTATAAGTTTGAGTTAGTATATGCAATAAATAACATAAATATTTTTTTAAATCATTTAAAAAAATTGTTAAATAGATTTCAATAACTTTAAGTGATTGCAAAGGATTTTCAAGATTTTAGAATATTTTGAAAAATTCCAAGTAATTTTCAAAAGCTCATAATATTTCAAGGGATTTTCAAAGATTTGAGAGGATTAGAAATATTTTAGGGTATTTTTAAAACATCCAAGAAATGTTCAAAGAATTTGAAAATATTTAGGAAATTTTTAAAGATTCCAAAATTTTTTTTATGGATTTAAATAATTTGAAGGGGTTTCAAAGAATTTCAAAGATTTTAGAGTATTTTTGAAAATTCCAAGGAATATTCAAGGTCTTCAAATTTCAAAACATTTGAAGAATTTGAAATATTTTAGGGTATTTTGAAAGATTCCAAGGATTTTTCCATTGATTTCAGTAATTTAATGGTATTTCTAAGGATTTGAAATATTTTAAGATATTTTTAAAAATTCCAAATAATTTTTAAGAGCTTTAAAAAATTTCAAGTGATTTCAAAATATTTTAAAGGATTTGAAATATTGTAGAGTATTTTTAAAACAGTCAACAAATGATAAAAGGATTTGAAAATATTTAGGAAATTTTAAAAGATTCCAAGGATTTCTTAATGATTTGTATAATTTGTAGGGATTTCCAAGAATTTTAAAGATTTCAGGGTATTTTTAAAAGTTCCGAGGAATCTTCAAGAGGTTTAAAAAGTTTTTAAGGGATTTTAAAAGATTTCAAAGAATCTAAAATTTTGTTAAGAAATTCTAAAAGATTTCAGAGGTTTTGCTATTGATTTAAATAATTTGAAGGGAATCCGAAGAATTTAATAATATTTTTAAAAATTCCAAATAATTTTAAGGACTTTTAAAAATATCCAAGAGTTTCAAAACATTTGAAAAATCAAAAATATTTTAGGATATTTTAAAAGATTCCAAGCATTTTTTAACTGATTTCAGTAATTTAATGGGATTTCAAAGTATTTGAAACATTTTAGTGTATTTTAAAAAATTCCAAGTAATTTGAAAATATTTTTGAAGATTTGAAGTATTTTCGAGTATTTTTAGAACTGTCAACAAATGATAAATGGATTCTGAAATATTTTGGAAATTTTTAAAAGATTCCAAGAATGTCTTAATGATTGCAATAATTTGAAAGGATTTCCAAGAATTTTAAATATTTTAGGGTATTTTCAAAAATTCCAAGGAAAAAGTTTAAGAGGATTTCTAATACTTAAGGGTATTTTAAATAGATTTCAATAATTTGAAGCGATTCCAAAGGATTTTAAATATTTTAAGATATTTGAAAAAATTCCAAATAATTTTCAAGATTTCTAAAAAATTTCAAGTGATTCCAAAATATTTTAAAGGATTTGAAATATTTTAGAGTATATTTAAAACAGTCAGCAAATGATAAAAGGATTTAAAAATATTTAGGAAATTTTAAAAGATTTCAAAGATTGTGTTATTGATTTAAATAATTTGAAGAAAATTCGAAGAATTTAGGAATAATTTTTAAAATTCCAAGTAATTCTCAGGACCTTCAAAAATATTCAAGGGTCTCAAAACATTTAAAGGATTTCAAATATTTTAGGGTATTTTGAAAGATTCCAAGGATTTTTCCATTAATTTCAGTAATTTAATGGGATTTCTAAGGATTTGAAATATTTTAGTGTATTTCAAAAAATTCCAAGTAATTTCAATAGATTTTAAAGGTTTTGAAATATTTCAGAGTATTTTTAAAACAGTCAACAAATTATAAAATAATTTGAAAATATTTAGAAAATTTTAAAAGATTCCAAGGACTTTTTAATGATTTAAATAATTTGAAGGGATTTTCAAGAATTTTAAAGATTTCAGGGTATTTTTAAAAGTTCCAAGGAATCTTCAAGAGGTTTAAAAAGTTTTTATAGGATTTTAAAAAATTTCAAAAAATCTAAATTTTTTTATGAAATTTTAAAAGATTTAGAAGATTTTTTTATTAATTTAAATAATTTGAAGGGAATTCGAAGAATGTAATAATATTTATAAAAATAACAAGTAATTTTCAGGACCTTCGAAAATATTCAAGGGTTTCAAAACATTTGAAGGATTTTAAATATTTTAGGGTATTTTAAAAGATTCCAAGCATTCTTGAACTGATTTCAGTAATTTAATGGGATTTCAAAGGATTTGAAAAATTTTAGTGTATTTCAAAAAATTCCAAGTAATTTCAAAATATTGTAAAGGATTTGAAATTGTTTTGAGTATTTTTAAAACAGTCAACAAATGTTGAAAGGATTTTAAAATATTTAGGAAATTTTTAAAAGATTACAAGGATTTCTTATTGATTTAAATAATTTGAAGGGATTTCCAAAAATTATAAATTTTTTATGGTATTTTTAAAAGTTCCAAGGAATCTTGAAAAGGTTTAAAAAAATTTTAAGGGATTTTAAAAAATTTCAAAGAATCTAAAATTTGTTTAGGAAATTCTAAATGATTTCAAAGATTTTGTTAATCATTTAAATAATTTGAAGAGAATCCGAAGAATTTAAGAATATTTTTTTAAATTCCAAGTAATTTCCAGGACCTTTAAAAATATCCAAGGGTTTTGAAAATTCCAAGTAATTTCAAAATGTTTTAAAGGATTTGAAATATTTTAGAGTATTTTTAAAACAGTCAACAAATGATAAAAGGGTTTTTAAATATTCAGGAAATTTTTGAAAGATTCCAAGGATTTCTAATTGATTTAAATAATTTGAAGGGATTTACAAGAATTTTAAATATTTTAGGGTTTTTTCAAAAATTCCAAGGAATGTTCGAGCGATTTAAAAGTTTCAAGGCTTTTGAAAAGATTTTAAAGGATTTGAAAATTTTGAGGAAATTTAAAAATATTTAAAGTATTTTTTAATTGATTTAAATCTTTTGAAATAATTTTAAAGTATTGTGAAGATTTTAGGGTATTTTTAATAATTCCAAGGAATTTTCAAGAGATTTAAAAAGTTTCATGGGATTCAAAAGAAAATTAGCAGGATTTAAAACATTTTAGAGTATTTTTAATAGATTTCAATCATTTGAAGTGATTCCAATAAATTGTGAATATTTTAGAATATTTAAGAAAATCAAAAGTCATTTTGAAGAGCATTAAGAAATTTCAAGTGATTTTAAAAACTTTAAAAGGATTTGAAAATTTTCAGGAAATTTAAAAATATTCCAAGTATTTTTTAATTGATTTAAATCATTTGAAATGATTTTAAAGAATTGTTAAGATTTTAGGGTATTTTTAAAAATTCCAAGGAATTTTCAAGAGATTTAAAAAGTTTCAAGGGATTAAAAAAAATTTAGCAGGATTTAAAATATTTTACAGTATTTTTAATAGATTTCAATCATTTGAAGTGATTCCAAAAAATTTTGAAGGTTTTAGAACATTTAAAAAAATAAAAAATCATTTTCAAGAGCATTAAGAAATTTCAAAGGTTTTGAAAGAACTTTGAAGATTTTAGGGTATTATTAAAAATTGCATGGAATTTTAAAAATTTTAATAAATTTCAAGTGATTTTAAAAGCTTTCAAAGAATTTGAACATTTTCAGGAAATTTTATAAGATTCCAAGAATGTTTTTATTGATTTAAATAATTTCAAGGGATTTACACGAATTTTAAATATTTTAGGGCATTTTTAAAATTTTCAAGGAATTTTCAAGAGATTTAAAAAGTTTCAAGGGATTTTTAAAGACTTCAAATGATTTGAAAATTTTAAAGAAATTTTGAACGATTCCGAGGATTTTTTATTGATTCAAATAATTTGAAGGGATTTCAAAGAATTAAAAAAAATTTTGGGGTATTTTTAAAAATTCCAAGGAATTTTCACGAGCTTTAAAAAATTTCAAGAGATTTTTAGAAATTTAGCAGGATTTGAAATATTTTATGATATATTTAATAGATTTCAATCTTTTTAAAGGATTCCAAAAGATTTTAAAGATTTTAGGATATTTAAAAAAAAATTCAAATAATTTTCAAGAGCTCAAAGAAATTTCAAGGGATTTCAAAGAATTTTAAAGATTTTAGGGTATTTTTAAAAATTGCAAGGAATTTTCAGGAGCTTTACAAAATTTCAAAGGATTTAAAAAAGATTAAAAGATTTAAAATATTCCAAGTATTTTTTAATTTCAGTGATTTAATTGGATTTCATAGGATTAGAAATATTTTAGTATATTGGAAAAGATTTTAAGGCATTTTTAAGAACTAAAAAAAATTTCAAGGCATTCCAAAATACTTCTCGAGGGAAAAAAATTCCTATTGAGATCCCATTAGGATCCCAGTTGAAGTTCCGCTGAAGTGTTGAGTATGATACGAATCAGTACTTAAGTACCAACTTTTCTTACAAAATTTTAAAAGAAAAGTCTAATTTTATTTTTGTTCAACATTTTTAAAATTAATCATGGGATTTAGGTATGGTCCAAAAATGTCGTGATGAAATTGAACTTAAGTACCAAACAAGTTCAAAATACGTCCGTTTTGAAGAAGACTGTTTTAGAACAAAAGTACCGAAAAAGTTCCACTTAATTTTTTTTGAGCAGGAACTTTTTTAGGTCAAAAGTACCAGAAAAGTTTCATTTCCTAATAATAATAATAATAAAGAGCCTCGGTAGCTCAGGCGGTTAGGCGCTCGGATTTCACGTTAGAGGTCCGGGGTTCGATCCCTGAGCCGGTACCTCTGGAAAATTTTCTGTGTACTTTTAACGAGGATCTGGTGGTTTGGATACCACCTTAAGGTGTTCGAAACAAGAAAATCCTTTGCAGTGCGCTGGAGACGTCTCACGGACGTGCCGTCCGCGCACGAACTCATAACGCCAACCAATCGCGTGCAACCTGTCGTGCTGCTGCGGTCCGAGCGGTGACGCACGCAAGTACGTCGCTACTTACACTAGTTCGCAACGCACTTGAGTAAGTGCTGCCACGGACCGTAGCAGCACGGCAGGTTGCACGCGATTGGTTTGCGTTATGTGTTCGTGCGCGGACGGCGCGTCCCTGACACGTCTCCAGCGCACTGCAACGGATTTTCTTGTGCGAACACCTTTAAACTTAAATCCCTCCATCATACACTCGGCTACAACCCGGTAATTTAGCGGGACTTTAGCCGAGATCCTAGTGGGATCCCAATGGGACTTTTTTTATTCGGGTTCAGCTTTAAATGCTTCTCATTCAAATGTTATAATTTTCAATTAATATTGAAAGTTTGGACATTACTGTAATAGATATTTTTCAAGTGTACAAAAACTTCATAAATCTATGTTTGTTTTACGAAATTAGGTGCGGAGAGTTTTTTTTATGCCCACGAATATGTTGATTCTAACTCACAAACTGGGCCTGAGGGTCATCTGCTACCTCGAGTAACACCTTCGATAGAATTGGCAATTTACCAAAATCCACCACCCCCACCTGAGATAAAAATGCCCATTATCAAAGAACATGGACCACCCCCAGCTATGATAGAAATGACACCTTACAGAGCTCCACCATCCCTACTTGAGATAAAAATGCCAATTATCAAAGAAACTGGACCGCCGCGACCTACGATAGAAATGACAAGTTACAAAAATCGTCAACCTCGTCGCACTACACCTCGAAAAGTTGGAAGAGTTCTTCTACGAGGAAGTGGGTCCAATAGTCACTGAAATAATAATTTATTCACAGTAGATTATCGCAAAGTGCCCGATGCTTGGGACTTAGGTCCTCAATGAGCGCCCAGTTAGTTAGCCACGCTCAAAGCTTGGCGGAGAGCATCGTCTCGCGCATGCGCATCTAATCCACGCTCAAGGCGCTCACCGAAATTAGTGCTATTGGAAGGGAGAGGGACTTGGCGAGAAAAGGCGCTTTGTGATAAAGGCGCTTTGTGATAGTCTACTGTATAAAAAAGTGTTCCCTCATTTTTATTAATGATGCGGTAGAAAAATCTGGTACTGTAGCGGTGGAACTGAATTATTGTAATATAAGCGAAGAATTAAGTTTGATTTACCAATAAATATTTGACAAGGTACTAAATTGCAAAACTTTCCTTATTTCCTCAAATGAATGAATATTCATTTAATCTGATAATGAGGTAAAATATTTGAACCGTTAATAAATTAGTCAAGAATTAATTCGTATGTCAACACAAGGAAAATAATAGTCGCCTAAAAATACAGTGAGCCACTGAAAATTAGTAGAAAATTACTAATTCGATTACTTAAAATATTTAATAATTCGATAATAGAAAACAACTGATTGCTGACTTAAAATATATTTATTTATTTAGGGCTGTATATATTAAATTTTTTATTATTTTTTAATATAAATGGTTTGATTTAAAAAAATACCATTTTTAATATTAGGCAATATTTAACTGTTCATTAAAAATGAGGATTTATAAATCAAATATTCAAAACTGAACAATTTGAAACTGAATTGTTTAAAAAAGAAAACCTTGAATCGTTAAATTTTCAGTGTGCTAAATTGAAGCTTTGAACTTGAAAACTTTAACTGTTCCATGTGAAAAAAAATTTAATTTGTAAGTAAAATTGTTTTATTTATATGTAATAACAATTGAACAAGTGATCATTTGAAACGAATTAAAATTAAAATAATTCAACTCAAAAGAATTTATATATGAAAAAACGATTGAATTTCACAATTGTAACTTTAAAAGAAAGGGAAGTTGGAAGGGAGGAAATTTTAGTTATAAATTGTTTTTCTGAATTGGAAGAGGGTAATTTTTTATTTTTAATGTTTTTATCGAGTTGGAAGGAAGGAAATTTCAATTTTTTCTGAATTGAAAGAAAGAGACTTAATTTTTTTTTAAATATAAGAGAGAAAAATTCTATTTTAAATTTCTTCTACAATGGAAAAGGGACATTTTCTTGTTTTTAATATTTTTTTCGAGTTGTGAGGAAGGACATTTTAATTTTCAAATTTTTCGAAAACGGAAGAGGCACTTTTTTGTTTTAAACATTTTTATTAAGTTGGAAGGGAGGAAAATTTGGTTATAAATTGTTTTTCTGAATTGGAAGAGGGTAATTTTTTTTTTAATGTTTTTGTCGAGTTGGAAGGGAGGAAATTTCAATTTGTTCTGAATTGGAAGAAAGAGACATAATTTTTTTTTAAATAAAAGGGAGAAAAATTCGATTTTAAATTTCTTCTGATTTGGAAAAAGGACATTTTCTTGTTTTCAATATTTTTTTCTGAATTGGAAAAGGGAAATTTTTTATTTTTAATAGTTTTATTTGAGTTGAATGGGAGAAAATTCAGTTAAAATTTTTTTTTGAATTGGAAGAACTTTTTCGCTTTTTAACTTTTTATTGAGTTTATTACAAGAAAAATTTTAATTTCTGTGGAATTGGCAGAAGCAAATTTTATGTTTTTGAGAATTTTATCGAGTTGTAAAGGAAGAAATTTTAAATATTTTACGAATTGCAAGAAGAATAATTTGTAATTTTTAAGATTTTTACTGAGATGCGAGTAAGGAAATTTTGGTTTACATCTTTTTTCTGAATTGGAAGAAGCCCTTCTTTTATTTTCATCATTTTGGAAAAGCAAATTTTTTTCTATTTAGCATTTTTATTGAGTAAAAGAGGGGAACTTTCTATTTTTAACTTTTTTCTGAATTGGAAAAGGGTAATTTTTTTTAAATTGTTTTCATTGAGTTGGAAGGGAAGAAATTTTGATTTTTATAGAATTGGAAGGGACGAAATTTTGGTTATTTTTTATTTTTGAATTGGAAGACGCCATTTTTTAACAACATTTTTATTGAGTAGAAGGCAGGATTTTCAATTTTTTTCTGAATTAGAAAAAAGTAATTTTTTATTTTTAATATTTTTATAGAGTTGGAAGGGAGGAAATTTCAATTTTTTCTGAATTGGAAGAAAGTGACTAAATTTTTTTTTTATTAGAAGGGAGAAAATTTCGATTTTCAATTTCTTCTAAATTGTTTTATTTTTTATTTTCAATGTTTTTATCGAGTTGGAAGGGAGGAAATTTCAATTTTTTCTGAATTGGAAGAAAGAGACCTAACTTTTTTTTTAATAGAAGGGAGAAAATTTTGATTTTAAATTTTTTCTGAATTGAAAAAGGGACATTTTCTTGTTTTTAATATTTTTGCCAATTTTTAAGGAAGGAAATTTCAATTTTCAAATTTTTTGAAAACGGAAGAGACACTTTTTTTGTTTTGAACATTTTTATTAAGTTTGGAAGGGAGGGAAATTTGGTTATAAATTGTTTTTCTGAATTGGAATAGGGCAATTTTTAATGTTTTTATCGAGTTGAAAGGAAGGAAATTTCAATTTTCAATTTTTTCAAAATTGGAAGAGGGACATTTTCTTGTTTTTTATATTTTCATCAAGTTAGGAAGTGAGCAAATTTTAATTTTTTCGATTTTCAACCTTTTCTGAATGGGAAAAGGGACATTTTCTTTTCTTAATGTTTTTATCGAGTTGGAAGGGAGGAAATTCCAATTTTTTCTGAATTGGAAGAAAGAGACTTAATTTTTTTTTAATAGAAGGGAGAAAATTTTGATTTTAAATTTTTTTCTGAATTGAAAAAGGGACATTTTCTTGTTTTTAATATTTTTGTGAGTTTTTAAGGAAGGAAATTTCAATTTTCAAATTTTTCGAAAACGGAGGAGACACTTTTTTTGTTTTGAACATTTTTATTAAGTTGGAAGGGAGGAAAATTTGGTTATAAATTGTTTTTCTGAATTGGAAGAGGGCAATTTTTAATGTTTTCATCGAGTTGAAAGGAAGGAAATTTCAATTTTCAATTTTTTCAAAATTGGAAGAGGGACATTTTCTTGGTTTTAAAATTTTTATCAAGTTAAAGTGAGCAAATTTTAGTTCTCAAGTTTTTCGATTTTAAATTTTTTCCGAATGGGAAGAGGGACATTTTCTTTTTTTAAAGATTTTTATCAAGTTGGAAGGGATGGAATTTTGGTTATTAATGGTTTTTCTGAATGGGAAGAGGCCAATATTTTCTATTTAACATTTTTATTGAGTTTAAGGCGAGAATTTTTTATTTTTAATTTTTTGTCTGTATTGGTAAAGGGAAATTTTTTATTTTCACAGTTTTATTTGAGTTGGATGGGGAAAAAATCAGTTTTAAATTTCTTTTGAATTGGAAAAGGGACATTTTCTTGTTTTTAATGTTTTTATCGAGTTGGAAGGGAGGAAATTCCAATTTTTTCTGAATTGGAAGAAAGAGACTTAATTTTTTTTAAATAGAAGGGAGAAAATTTCGATTTTAAATTTCTTCTGAATTGGAAAAGGGACATTTTCTTGGTTTTAATATTATTTTCGCGTTGTAAGGAAGGAAATTTTTATTTTCAAATTTTTCGCAAACGGAAGAGGTAATTTTTTTTGTTTTGAACATTTTTATTAAGTCGGAAGGGAGGAAAATTTGGTTATAAACTGTTTTTCTGAATTGAAAGAGGGTAATTTGTTTATTTTTAACGTTTTTATCGAGTTGGAAGGAAGGAAATTTCAATTTTCAATTTTTTCAAAATTAGAAGAGGGACATTTTCTTGGTTTTGAAATTTTTATCAAGTTAAAGTGAGCAAATTTTAGTTCTCAAGTTTTTCGATTTTAAATTTTTTCTGAATGGGAAGAGGGACATTTTTTTTTTTTTTTAAGATTTTTATCAAGTTGGAAGGGATGAAATTTTGGTTATTAATGGTTTTTCTGAATGGGAAGAGGCCAATTTTTTCTATTTAACATTTTTATTGAGTGTAAGGCGAGAATTTTTTATTTCCAATTGTTTTTCTGAATTGGAAGAGGCTAATTTTTTTATTTTTAATGTTTTTATTGAGTTGGAAGGAAGGAAATTTTAATTTT
>CAKNYM010049568.1:70594-89611 GCA_932195095.1 Andricus curvator
TTTTTTGTTGATAATACAACTATATTTTTGAAAATTTGTCTTTCTTGGATGAATTGAACTTTTCTTGATTTAAAATAAAAATGTTTTTGGATTAAAATATCAACTATTACGTTTTACGTTAAGAATTAATTATTTGTTAAAAAATTTAACTATTTGGTTAAAAATGAACTTTTTTGTTGAAAAATCGTTTTTATTTTTAGTTGGAAATCTTATTATTTGATTTAAAATTGAATTCATTTGTTGAACATTTATTTTTTTAGCTTGAAATTTCAACAATTTGATTACCATTTTTTTTCGTTTTTGACTAACACATTTTTTTGGTTGAAAAGTCATCTGTTTCTGGAGAAATATATCTTTTTATGGTCAAAAAAGCAACTGTAGTCAAAAATTCTCTCTTTCGGTTGAAAATTAAATTATAAAATTTGTTTTGGCTCGAAAATTCAACAATTTGGTTGAAAATTTGTTTTTTTATGAATTCAACTGTTTTTTATTTTGAATAAAAATATTTTTGGATTGAAATATCAACTACATATTACATTTTTCGTTGAAAATTCGCCTTCATTGATTGAAAATTAACTTTTTTGTTGAAAATACAACTATATTCTTGAAAATGTGTCTTTTTTGGATGAATTGAACATTGTTTGATTTAAAATAAAAATGTTTTTGGATTGAAATATCAACTATTACGTTTTACGTTAAGAATGATTATTTTTCTTTAAAAATGTAACTATTTGGTTAAAGATTAACTTTTTTGTTGAAATTTCGATTTAACAGTTTAGTAACAAATTTACCTATTTGATTGAAAATTCGTCTTTTTTGGTTACAAATTTTATTATTCGGTTTAAAATTGAATTAATTTGTTTAAAATTCGTCTTTTTGGCTTAAAAAGTCATCTCTTTCTGTAGAAATTTAACCATTTTTGGTTAAAAAAGCTACTGTCTGGTTAAAAATTATCTCTTTCGGTTGAAATATAACTTTTTATTGTTAAAAAAGCAACTGTCTAGTTAAAAATAATCTCTTTCGGTTGAAAATTAATTTTTCTTGAAAAAAAAAACTGTTTTGTAGAAAATTCGTATTTTTGGCTAGAAAATTCAACAATTTGGTAGAAAAATAAACCATTTGGTTGAAAATGTATGTATATTGTTGAAAATTCGGTTTTTTATGAATTCAACTGTTTTTTATTTAAAATAAAAATATTTTTGAAATGAAATATCAACTATTACATTTTTGGTTGAAAGTTCGTCTTTTTTGGCTGATAATTAGCTTTTTTGTTGAAAATACAACTATTTTGTTTTAACTTTGTCTTTTTTAAATGAACTCAACTGTTTTTCATTTAAAATAAAGATGTTTTTGGATTGAACTATCAATTATTGCATTTTTCGTTGAGAATTCATTTTTTTTTTGTTTAAAAATTCAACTATTAGGCTGAAGATTAACTTTTTTGATGAAATTTTGATTTGTAAATTTATTATAAAATGTAACTGTTTAGTTGAAAATGTATGTATTTTGTTGAAAAATCGTCTTATTTCAAAATTGTTCAAAAATATGTATTATTTCAAAATTGAATTTATTTGTTGAAAGTTCGTCTTATTGGCTTGAAATCTCATCTCTTTCTGTAGAAATTTAACCTTTTTTGATTAAAAAAGCAACTGTCTGGTTAAAAATTATCTCTTTCGGTTATTTTGGCACGAAAATTCAACAATTTGGTAGAAAATTAAACGAGTAGGTTAAAAATTCTTTTTTTATTAATTCAACTATTTTTTCTTTAAAATAAAAATATTTTTGGATTGAAATGTCAACTATTACGTTTTACGTTAAGAATTAATTTTCTTGTTTAAAAATTTAACTATTTGGTCAAAGATTAACTTCTTTGTTGAGTTAAAAATTCTCTCTTTCGGTTGAAAATTAAATTTTTCTTGTTGAAAATTCAACTGTTTTGTATCAAATTCGTTTTGGCTCGAAAGTTCAACAATTTGGTAGAAAATTGAACTATTTGGTTGAAAACTCATGTATATTGTTGAAAATTAGTTTTTTTATGGTTAAAAAAGCAACTCTCTGGTTAAAAATTATCTCTTTTGGTTGAAATATAACTTTTTATTGTTAAAAAAGCAACTGTCTGGTTAAAAATAATCTCTTTCGGTTGAAAGTTAAAGTTCTCTTGAAAAAAAAACTGTTTTGTAGAAAATTCGTATTTTTGGCTCAAAAATTCAACAATTTGGTAGAAAAATAAACCATTTGGTTGAAAATTAGCTTTTTTATGAATTCAACTGTTTTTTATTTAAAATAAAAATATTTGTGAAATGAAATATCAACTATTACATTTTTGGTTGAAAATTCATCTTTTCTGGCTGATAATTAGCTTTTTTGTTGAAAATACAACTATTTTGTTAAAAATTTGTCTTTTTTGGATGAACACAACTGTATTTGATTTAAAATAAAGATGTTTTTGGATTGAACTATCAATTATTTCATTTTTCGTTGAGAATTCATTTTTTTTTTGTTTAAAAATTCAACTATTTGGCTGAAGATGAACTTTTTTGATGACATTTTGATTTGACAATTTATTAGAAAATGTAACTGTTTAGTTGAAAATGTATCTATTTTGTTGAAAAATCGTATTTTTTGGTTAAAAGATCTTATTTCTTGGTTCATAATTGAATTGATTTGTTGAAAGTTCGTCTTATTGGCTTGAAACCTCAACTCTTTCTGTAGAAATTTAACCTTTTTTGCTTAAAAAAGCAACTGTCTGATTAAAAATTATCTCTTTCGGTTATTTTGGATCGAAAATCCAACAATTTGGTAGACAATTAAACTAGTAGGTGAAAAATTCCTTTTTTATGAATTCAACTGTTTTTTCTTACTAATAAAAATATTTTTGGATTGAAATAATAACTATTAAATATTTCGTTGAAACTTCGCCTTTTTTGGTTGAACATATTTTCGAGTTCTTTTGAAAAATATTTAATCTTTTTTGGTTAAAAATACAAATGGTTGAAAATTAACTTTTTTGTTGAAAATACAGCTATTTTGTTAAACAAATTTTTTTTTAATGAATTCAACTGTTTTTGATTTAAAATTAAAATGTTTTTCGATTGAAATATCAACTATTACATTTTTCATTGAGAATTCATTTCTTTGTTTAAAAATTCAACTACATATTTGATTGAAGATTAACTTTTTTGTTGAAATCTTGATTTGACACATGTTAAATTTGCAAAAATATTTTTAAATATTCTCAAGAAACTTCTAAAAATTATATTTATATAACCTTAGACAGCAAATAAACCTAAAAAGTAAATAGTAATTCGAAATTTTTATTTTGTATTAAAAATGTTTCCCTTTAAAATAAAAACCAGAAATTATAGGAAAAAGTTTATTTAGCAACAATTTACAAGCTACAAAACCGATTCGACTTCGTCCCGGCCTTCCTCCGGTTCTCCCGGTATTCTGTCTAAAACATATGTTCCTGAGATTATTGAAAATTAAAAAAGAAGTTTGATTTAAATACGTATAAATCCAGTACTAGAAAGTTACTTTCACAAATGCAAAACAAATTTAACATTACAATTTTTCAAACAAATTTAAGCACGCTCGAAAAAAAATCCCCTGACATTTCCAGGTATTCCAAGCTGTCACCCTGCTTTTAAAAACTGAGAAACCATCTATCTAATCTGACTTAATAGAACTTTCTACAATTGTTTCACTACGAAATCATTGAAATTTCCTCTTCCCTGAAAGATATTTTATATAATATTTAACCTAAGTTGAAGATTAGTTTAAAAATGCGTACTTTATACATCCTATCGCGGAATTAAATTACAAGTGAGTCACTAGGACTCGGACAGTATGTCTTCTAAAGTCTTATCGTCGTGTAAAGGAGAATGACCTAACGTAGGATCACTCTCGAGGAATTCTCGGAGTTCTGATTCCAAATCTGGAACTCCGGCCGATTCGCTCGCACTCAATAGTGACGAGGTTTGATTGATATTAATTTGCATTTGGCCATCGATGGGCGAAGGAGTCGGTAATAAACTGTCCGGTATTTGATTAACGTTTGCGAGAGCATTGTCCGTCACGATGGAGGGATTGTGGGTGATTGGTTCAACATCCATTGGTTCTGCTCCACCAACAGGTGCGATTCCCATCGCTTTTCTCAAGCCATCAACTGGCGCAATTGCGGATGGAGGTAATTTCTTGGAAATTTCCGTCAAATTCTCGGTGATCTTTTCAGCTAAGGTCACTTCGTTCTCTTTTGGCTTTGGTACATTGGTGAGATGAGCGGGTGGTAGAGCAGAAAGACGATCGTGCTGGACTTGTTGGAGGTGACTCAATAATTGAGAAGTGTCGTCAAGCCGACTTTGTATACTTGACCGGTCATCATTCCCTTTCAGCTCTTCTTCTGTAAAGAGAAAGAAAATGTTAAATTGTTAACCTTTCTGTGGCCGTGTGGTATTAGAGACCGCACCATGGTTCTGATATGTGGATACCTCCCCCCACTGGTGTAAAATATTTGAAGTATTTAGTTCAAAATGCAACTATCCTATCTTTGAAAGTTAGTATTCGTCGTTTAGTTACCGTTACCGTTACTTAGTTAACCATAAGGCGATCTCATCGACGATGCGCGATCTGTGTTTATTTGAACTCGAGATGTTTGTTTTCAGAAGAAGTTTAGTGGAAGTATATGCATTTATTCTTCGGTATATATACGATTCCTTTCACGCATTTTTTAAAAATAAGGCTTTTAATTAAGATTTTAAATATTTTATTCGTATTTTGAAAGATTCATTTTCGATTTAACGTTTTAGTCATAGTTCATTTATATTTCAAAATGTTTGAAACTTTCGAAATTTTGAGTACCATTTACTTTTTAATTGTGTTTTAGATTTTTTATAATAAATTTTGTTAATTTTTTTATTTAAAACCCAACTTTACATTTTTTTTAAACTTTTCAGAAGGACCTTGGCCTTTTTTCAATGAATAGGATAAATTAGTTTAGGGTATCAAGAAAGAATGTATTTCCAATAATTCGTTTCTACGATAGCTTGCAAATATATAATAATTATTAATTATTTTAACAATTTTCATAAACATATTTAGAGTTTGGCTATTTTTCAAGGAATAGGTACAGTTTGTTTACAAAGTCAACTACAATAATTATTAATAATTGAAACAATTTGCATGAACAAAGAGTTTGGCTATTTTTCAACGAATAGGCTAAATTTCTTTTACAGAATTCACTAAGAATATCCTTCCGATGACTCTTTTCTATGAAGCTTTGCAAATCCATCGAATAAGCCCAATTTGTTTACGGAATCACCAATAATGTATTTCCAATAACTTTTTTCTACGATACTTTGCACAGTTACAATAATTATTAATTATTTAAACAGTCTTCATAAACATATTCAGAGTTTCGGTATTTTTCAAGGAATAGGCACAATTTGTTTACGGAGTCAACTAAGAATATCTTTCCGATAACTCTTTTCTATGTTGCTTCATAAATTTACAAGAATTATTAATTATTTAAACAATTTTGATTAAAAAATTAAGAGTTTGGCTATTTCTCAACGATTCGGCTCAATTTTTTCAGAATTAAGTAAGAATATCTTTCAGATTACTTTTTTCTATCATGATTTGCAAATTTTCAAGAATTATTAATTATTTAAAGAATTTTCATAAACAAATTAAGCGCCCGGTCATTTTTCAACGAATAGGAACAATTAGTTTAGGGAATCAAGAAAGAATGTATTCCCAATTAATATTTTCTACGATACTTTGCAAGTATAAAATAATTATTAATTATTTTCACAATTTTTCTAAAAATATTCAGAGTTTGTCTATTTTTCAAGGAATAGGCAGAATTTGTTTACGGAGTCAACTAGGAATGTCTTTTCGATGACTATTTTATATACTTCTTTGTAAATTTACAAGAATTATTATTTGTAATATCATTATTTTTAACGAATTGGCTCAATTGGTTTACAGACCCAAAAATAATGTATTAAAAATAAGTCTTTCCTATGTTACTTTGCAAATTTACAATAATTGTTAATTATTTTAACAATTTTCATACGCATATTCAGAGTTTGGCTGTTTTTCAACAAATAGGCTGACTTTGTTTACGAATTCAACTAAGAATATCTTTTCGGTGACTGTTATCTATGTTGCTTTCTAAACTTACAATAATTTTCAATTATTCAAACAATTTTAATTTAAAAACGGTGAGTTTGGTTATTTTTCAACGAATAGGCTCCATTTTTTATAGAATTAAGTAAGAATATCTTTGCAGTGACTTTTTGCTGTAATGCTCTGCAAATTTCAAAGAATGAATAATTATTTAAACAATTTTGATAAACAAATCAAGAGTTTGGCTATTTTTTTAAAGAATAGGCTCAATTTGTTCACGGACTCAATAAAGAATTTTTTTCAAATACCTCTTTCCTATGATACTTTGAAAATTTACAATAATTATTAATTATTTAAACAATTTTCATGAACACATTCAGAACAATTTGTTTGCGGAGTCAACTAAGATTATCATTCCGGTGACTTCTTACTATGTTTTGTAAATTTACAAGAATTATTAATTATTTAAACAATTTCGATTACAAAATTTAGAGTCTGGCTATTTTTCAACGAATAGGCTCAATTTTTTACAGAATTATTTATTCTGCATCGTATGCTCTAGTATGGTTAAAAATTAATCTGTTTCAGTTAAAATTAACTTTTTTTCTTATATTCAACTGTTTTGTAGAAAAATCGTCTTCTTGGCTCGAAAATACAACAGTCTGGTAGAAAATTTACATATTTTGCTAAAAATTTGTCTTGTTGGTAGGAAATAATTTTTTTTTTTTTTTTGTAAAAATGCAACTGCTTGGTTGAAAATTAATCTGTTTTTGTAGAAGATTCAACAATTTTGTAGTAAATTCATCTTCTTTGGTTGAATTCCACTGTTGTTTTTTTGAAATTAAAATATTTTTGTTTGAATTATCAACTATTACATTTTTTCTTGAGAATTAATCTTTTTTATCGAAAACTGTACAAGTTGATTGAATATTTAAATTTTTTTGTTATAAATTGGACTTTTTTGGTGGAAAATTATCCCTTTTGGTTGAATATTGAACTATTTGGTTGAATTTATTTTGTTATTTAATTATTATTTTGTTTATTTAGTTTGAAAGCTAATCTTTTTATTTATAAGGATTCAAGTATTTTGTTGAAAACTCGTTTTTGTTGATTAAATCCAGCCGTTTTTTAATTGAAATTAAAATATTTTATTGTTGAAATATCAAATATTCCATTTTTTGTTGAATATTCATCAACTTGGTTCAAAGTTGAACTAGTTTCTTAAAATTTCATGTTTTTGGTTGAAGATTAATAGTTTTAGTTGAAAATCCATTTTTTTTTTAATTTAACTATATTGTTGAAAATTTGTTTCTTGGTTCAAAATTATTTTTTTTAACTGAGAATATAAATATTCCATTTTTTGTTGAAAATGTATTTTTTTAAGTTGAAAATATATCTTTTTCAATTTAAAATTCATGTATTTTATTGAAAAATATTCTTTTTTTATAGAAAGTAATTCTTTATGGTTGAAAATTCATCTTTCTGGTCAAAAATTCAACTATCTAGTTCAAAATTAATTTTTTGTTATTGAACTTTCATCATTATGGTTGAAAATGCATGTTATTTTCTTGAAAATTAATTTCTTTGTTCAAAAATTTAACTATTTTGTTAAAAATTGATCTTTTTTAGTTAAAAATTCGTCATTTTTGGTAGAAAAATAATCTTTACAGTTGAAAATTCATCTACCTGGTTCAAAGTTGAACTAGTTTCTTAAAAGTTAATTTTGCTGGTTGAAGATTAATAGTTTTAGTTGAAAATCCATTTTTGGTTGTTGTCAAAAATTTAAACATATTGTTGAAAATTGTTTTCTTGGTTGAAAATTAATTTTTTTAACTGCAAATACAAATATTCCATTTTTTATTGAAAATATATATTTTTTAATTTGAAAATCTATCTTTTATAGTTAAAAATTCATGTATTTTGTTGAAAAATATTGTTTTTAATAGAAAATTAATCTATCTGGTTCAAAATTCATTTTTTTTAAGATTCATTATTATGGTTGAAAATGCATGTTATTTTGTTGAAATTTTTTTTTTCAAAATTAAACTTTTAAACTGAAATTATAACTTTTCCATTTTCGGTTAAAAATTTATCTTTTTTAATTGAAAATTCGTCATTTTTTATAAAAAAATCATCTTCATAGTTGAAAGTTCATCTTTTTGGTCAAAAATTCAACTATTTGGTTCAAAATTTATTTTTTTGTTCCTGAAGATTCGTCATTATAGTTGAAAATTCATCTTTTTGGTCGAAAATTCAACTATTTGGTTCAAAGTTCATTTTTTTGTTCTTGAAGATTCGTCATTATAGTTGAAAATTCATTTTTTTGTTGTTACAAATTTAACTATATTGTTGAAAATTCTTTTTTTGGTTGAAAATTAATTTTTTAAACTGAAAACACAACGATTCCATTTTTGGTTAAAAATGTATCTTTTTTAGTTGAAAATTCATGTACTTTGTTGAAAAATCGTCTTCTTTTGGTAGAAAATTAATCTTTATGGTTGAAAATTCATCTTTTGGGTCGAAATTCAACTATCTGGTTCAAAATTAATTTTTTTATTGAAGATTCATCATTATGTTTGGAAATGTATGTATTTTGTTGAAAGTTAATTTCTTTGGTTAAAAATTAATTAATATACCTGAAAATATAACTTTTACAGTTATTGTTAAAATTGTATCTTTTTTGGTGGACAATTCATGTATTTTGTCGAAAATTCGTCTTTTTTAGTAGAAAATTAGTCTGTATAGATGAAAATTCATTTTTTATTTAAGATTAATCATTATAGTCGAACACTCATTTCTTTGGTTAAAAATTTAACTTTATAGTTGGAAATTATTATTTTTTTGGTTAAAAATTAACTTTTGTAAACTGAGAATATAACTATTCTATTTTTTGTTGAAAATGCACATTTTTTCGTTGAACATTTATGTATACGTATTGTTGAATATTCGTCTTTTTGGGAGAAAATTAATCTTTATGGGTTGAAATTCATATTTTTGGTGGAAAATTCAACTATCTGATTCAAAAATCATTTTTTTTATTGAAGATTCATCATAATGGTTGAAAATGCACCTACTTTGTTAACAATTAATTTTTTTGGTTAAAATGTTAACTATTTTGTTAAAAATTCGCTTTTTTGTTCAAAATTTATCTTTTTTAGTTGAAAATTCGTCTTTTTAGGTAGAAAATTAACCTTTATGATTGAAAATTCATCTTATTAGTCGAAAATTCAACTATTCAGTTCAAAATTAATTTTTTTCTATTAAAGATTCATCATTATAGTTGAAAATTAATCTTTTTAACTGAAAATTAAACTACTACGTGTTTGGTTGAAAATATCTTCTTTAATTAAAAATTAATTTTGTTGAAAATTCATCTTTTGTGGTAGAATATTAATCTTTTTGATGAAAAATTCATCTTTTTGGTAAAAAATGCAACTATTTTGTTGAAAATTCATGTTTTTTTTATTGAAAATTCATTTTTTCTGGTAGAAAATTAATCTTACTGGTTAAAGATTTACGTTCTTAGTTAAACCAGGGTGTCTAGCGTTTCTTAAAAAAAATTCCAGGACTTTTCCAGGTTTTCCAGGACAAAAAAATACATTTTTCCAGGTTCTTTTTTACAGTAAAAAAAATACTTGCCACGAAACATAGTAGAAATTGTAGGTCTATTGGAAATGAAAAAGTGTCATATGTGAAATTTCTCATATGCCCCTAAAACCTGATTCTATAGAGAAAAAAATGTTTTTTTTTTTGGGGGGGGCATTGTTCATTTTATTTTTTTCCAGCTTTGAAAACAATTTAATGGAACTTAAAATAAAATATTTTTTTGCTGTTTATAATATCAAAGCGAGTTCAACACCATGCATAATGAGATTTTTTTTTAATTGGCTGAAATTTGACTGAGTTATCGAATTTTAAACTAATTGAGGTTTATTTTCAATAAAATAATAAAATTGTCAACAAATAAGTTGATTTTTTAACCAATCTTTTGAGTTTTCAACCTATAAAGATGAATTTTCAACTAAATAATCCAATTTTAAACAGAAAAAATTAAACTTCAACCAAAAACAGTTTTATTTTCAACGAAATAATTGAATTCTTTAAAAGACAGTTTAATTCGTAACAAAAAAGATGAATTTTAAATCCAAAAGGACGAATTTTCTGTCGAAATAGACGAATGTTCAACAAAACAGTTGAATTTTCAACCAAAATAAATGATTTTTTCACGAAATACTTGAAATTGCAAAAATGAATTTCAAACCAGATAGCCTTATTTTGAAAAAAAAAACATATTAAACTTTAAGCAAAAATAGTTGAATTTTCAAAACGAAAATTGGAATTTTCGACAAAAAGACGAATTTTCAACGAAAACTTAAATAGTTGGTATATCAAAAAAAAAAAAAAAAAAAAAAAAAAAAAAACCGAATTTTCAACAAAATAGTTAAATTTTTCAACCAGGGTTGAATTTTCGAAAAAAAAAATTCAACAAAATAGTTCAATTTTTAACCAAATAGTTTAACTTTTAACCTACAAAGACGAATTCTTAACCAAAGCGATGAATTTTCAACAAAGAAAATTAATTTTCTACCAAAAAAGACAAATCTTCTACAAAATACATCAATTTGCAAACAAATAATTTAATTTTCAACTAAAAATGATTAATTTTCAGCAAAAAAAAATTTCAAACAAATAGGTGAATTTTAAACCAGAGATGAATTTTCAACTAAAATGATGAATCTGCAATTCTGCAACCAAAGAATGAATGTTTAATAAAGTAGGTAAACTTTTAACAAACAAAAGAAAAACCAATTTTCTACAAAACAGTTGAATTTTCAACCCGCAATTATTAATTTTCTACCAAAGAGACGAATTTTCTAATCAGAAGAACGAATTTTCAACAAATAATGATTTTTTAGCCAAGACAGGAAAGAATTTCAAAGAAATTGTTGAACATTCAAGCCAAAAGACAGCATTTTCAGCCCAAAAATACGCATTTTCAACAAAAAAGTTAATTTTTAACTAAAAAATTGCAGTTTTAATCAAAAGAGAGAAAATTTCCACCGACAGGATTAATTTTCTACCAATAACGACCAATTTTTGACTTAAAAAGATTAATTTTCAGCAAAAAAAAATGGAAAAGTTACATTTGTAGGTTAAAAAATGAATTTTAAATGAAAAAAAAATAAATAATTTTCAGCAAAATATTTACATTTTCAATCAAAGAGATCAACCCTCAAACAAACAAATTTTTAAAAAAGTGGTTCGAGTTTTATCCAAGTAATTGAATTTTCAATTTAAAGAATATCAATTTTCAGCCAAAAATGAGATAGTTACGTTTTTAGTTAAAACAATTATTTTTCAACCAAAGAAAGGCATTTTTTACCAAAAGGATCAACTTTCAACAATGACAAAATTATTTTTTAATGACGTGTTTCAACCTTCACCCAAATAATTGAATTTTATACCAAAAAATATGAATTTTCGACGAATAATGTAACAGTAGATATTTCAAATAAAAGTATGACTTTTTTATGAAAATTGTTGAATTTGCAACCAAATAATTAAATTCTTCACTAAAATTACAGTCGTCAGGATAAAGCAACTGCAAGAGAAGAAGAAATAAAAATACAAGGCAAATAAATTACTAACAAGAACATTATATCAGGGTAGTCCCAAACTTCGTTTTCAAAATTCTCTAACTTTACCCCGACCAACTTTTTATTTGCTCTAACCACTAATATTCAAATACCATTTAGATTGTAGCTTCGTGATTGACACCGTGCAGAGAAAAAGTTTAAAAAACTATTTTTTCTTTAAACGAACAAAAATTTTAGAACCATGAGCAAAATTCAAGGACTTTTCCAGGCTTTTCCAGGTAAAAAAGAATTCAAAGACTTTTCCAGGTTTTCAAGGATTTCCAGGACACTAGACACCCTGGTTAAACATTAATTACTTTGGTTGAAAATTCAACCTGGAAGAAAAATTATTCACGTAAATGGAAAATGAAAAATTGATCAAGAAAAAGTCAGGGAAAATTAGGTGTGAACAATTAGAGTTTGAAGTGGGTGAGAAGTGCGATAATGTCCTGATTTTCCCATCAAGTCATCTATTTTAAAATGATCCAATATCAAAAAATGAACGAATATCTTACCCATATTATCCAGGAAGTTGATATCGATTCCGAGTTCAGAAAGTGACTTCAGCTGATCAACGTCAACCTTGACTTTCTCAACCTGAGGATTCCGATTAACCTCTTGGATTGGTTTTTCAAGCAAATGCTTAATCTTCTCCTCCTCTTCCTTAAGCCTGCGTTTCTCGTCGAGGAATTTCTTAGTCTTCCGATGCTCGCCACTTGTCAAAATATCAAGAAGTTCATCAACCATGTTCAGTGTGTAATCGCAGTCCTTGGCAAAATCAAGAATCGATTCAGCGTATTGAACCGCAGTCTCGTCGCCGTAGGTTTGATAAACCAAATCCGATTCATCTTTCGTAAGATTAGCAAAAGTCGAATCATAACTCGGTGCATAGGAACCAAATGCACCATAATAAAGAGGCTTTACTGGCTTCGACATATTTCTCCTGTCTTCTCTGAATCCCGCCAAGGATCCAGTACCGTGACTCAATTTTCCTGTTAGCAAAAAAACATTTTTCTTTAACTGAAAATTAGTTTCGCAGGCCTCGGACTCACTTTAGAGATAAAAAATAGTACAAATGGTGTCACAAATTTCGAAGAATAGTGTCAAAATAGTGTCATAAAATTGATCAAGTATTAAAAATGAACTTCAATGTTTATTTAACCTTTAATCATGGCCGTGCGGTCTCACAGACCGCACCTTGGTTCTGATAGGTGAGTCCCTCTCCGCACTGTTGTACAAGATTATTAATAATAAAAGTTGATCAAACAGATTAATTTCTTACTTATTCCAATTTTCCTTCATATACTTGTATAAGTTAGATAACAAAAACTTATTCACTTATTTAATCACTATAATACTTAGAGGTAAAAATGTTATTCTTTAGTCTATAAATTATCAAAATTCCTATTTATTTATCGCAGGTTTCACAGTCTTTCCCCTTTTCCTCATTTTTCCACTTTAATGTGAACTGAATTAATAGAACCCAATAAGAAAATCCAACTATTTTGGGTTGAAAGTTCATTCTTCTCGGTTGAAAAGTCTATTATAAAATTTTTATTATATGGTTCAAAATTCATCTGTTTTGTTGAAAATTCATTTTCTTGACTTGATAACTCAACAATTTTATTGAAATTTTGTTTCTTTCTTGACAAACAAATTTTTGTCTGTTTGAAAATGCAACTATTTTGTTGAATTTTATCTTTTTGGTTTCAAAATGTATCTCTTTCTGTCGAAATTTCATTTTTTTTGTTAAAAATTAATCGGTTTCGGTTTTTGTAGAAAATTAAATTGGTTAAAAATTGATGTATTTTGTTGGCAATTCGTATTTTTTGGTAGAAAAACAATTTTTTGATTGAAAATGAAACTGTTTGGTTGAAAATTAATCTGTTCTAATTGAGAATTCAAGTATTTTGTTGATAATTCGTCAGTTAAAATTCTTTTTTTTTTAATATAAAATTTAATTATTTTGTTAAAAATTCAACTGATTGGTTGTATATTAACTTTCTTGTTGAAAATTTAAATTCTCGAGTTGAAAATTCAACTGTCTTCTTGAAAATTGGTCTTTTTGGCTTGAAAATTCCACAATTTGTTATAGAATTAAACTATTTAGTAGAAAATTAAAATGTTTTGTAGAAAATTCGTTTTTAATTGAAAATTAATTCGTCTCAATAAAAATGTAACTAGAAAATTTTTCGTAAATTTTTTTTTTTAGTTTAAAAATTCAACTACTTAGTCAAAAATTTTTAGAAACGGAAAAAAATATAAACTAAAAATTAATCAAATAAAATCTGGACTAACATCACATCCATTGTTCGAAATATTTATGTAGTTGAAAATTTATGTAACTTGTTAAAAATTCGAGTTTTTTTGGTAAAAAATTCAACTGAAATTAAATCATTTTGTTGATAATTCAACAATTTGATTAAAATTTTGTTTCTTGCGGTTTGAAAATTCAACTGTTTTCTAGGTTTCGTATTTTTGGGTGAAAAATTAAACAATTTGGTAAAAAATGTATCTATTTGGTTAAAAATTTATGTATTTTGTTGACAATTCCTACTTTTTGGTAGAAAAACAATTTTTTGATTAAAAATGAAACTGTTTGATTGAAAATTAATCTGTTCTAATTGAGAATTCAAGTATTTTGTTGAAAATTCGTATTCGTCAGTTAAATCCAGCTGCTTTTTATTTAAAATTAAAATATTTTTGTTGAAATATCAACTATCACATTTTTTGTTGAAAATTCATCCTTTTAGATTGAAATTCAATATTCATAATTTTAGTTTAAAATTCAGTTTTTTTTTGTTAACATTTTTTTTTATTATGAAACTTAACTAGTTTGTTAAAAATTCAACTGATTGGTTGTATATTAACTTTCTTGTTGAAAATTTAAATTCTTGAGTTGAAAATTCAACTGTCTTCTTGAAAATTGGTCTTTTTGGCTTGAAAATTCCACAGTTTGATACAGAATTAAACTATTTAGTACAAAATTAAACTGTTTTGTAGAAAATTCGTTTTTAATTGAAAATTAATTCGTCTCAATAAAAATTTAACTAGAACATTTTTCGTAAACATTTTTCTTTTTTACTTTAAAAATCCAACTAAGTCAAACATTTTTAGAAACGGAAAAAAATATAAACTAAAAATTAAGCAAATAAAATCTGGACTAACATCACATCCATTGTTGGAAATATTTATGTAGTTGAAACTTTATGTAACTTGTTGAAAAATCGTGTTTTTTGGTAAAAAATTCAACTGAAATTGAATCATTTGGTTGATAATTCAACAATTTGATTAAAATTTTGTTTCTTGCGGTTTGAAAATTCAACTGTTTTCTAGGTTTCGTATTTTTGGGTGAAAAATTAAACAATTTGGTAAAAAATGTATCTATTTGATTAAAAATTGATGTATTTTGTTGAAAATTCGTACTTTTTGGTGGAAAATCAATTGTTTTGATTGAAAATGTAGGTGATTGGTTGTAAATTAACTTTTTTGTTGAAAATTCATGTTCATTTCTTTGTTTGAAAATTAGTTTTTTTTTTATTATAAATTAATCTTTTTAACTACAAATTAAACTATTTCGTTGATAATTGATTTTCTTTTTTTGAAAACTTATTTTTCTAACTTAAAATTAAAATATTCTATTTTATGTTGAAAATTCATGTTCTTGGGTTGAAAATTCAAATATTTTATAGAAAATTCGTCTCTTTGGCTTAGAAATTCCACTATTTGGTACAAAATTAAACTTTTTTGTAGAAAATTCGTTTTTTTTCATTGAAAATTAATTTTCCTCAAGAAAAATGTAACTAAACCCTTTTTGTTTGAAAATTGATCTTTTTTAGTTTAAAAATTCATCTATTTAGTAAACAAGTTTTAGAAACGAAAAAAATATAAACTAAAAATTAATCAAATCAAATTTGGACTAACATCACAATCATTGCTCAAAACATTTAGTTGAAAATGTATGTAATTTGTAGGAAATTCGTATTTTTTTACTTAAAAAATCAACTATTTGGTTAAAAATTGAAGTCTTTTTTTTAATTCATCTTCCTGGTAGAAAATTCAACTATTTGGTTAAAAATTATGCATGATGCATGTAGGTTACTTCTTAATCCTTCATTTACCTAAACTGACATTTGTTTTAAATCATGCAAATTCCTAAGAAATGCAATTATTCCTGGGTATAGTTCTTTATTTAGGTTGGCGGTAATACCCCTGTTTACCCTGTCACTCAAAGCTACAAAAGTAAGCTATTTACTTTTTAGGTTTATTTGTTACTAAGATTATGTATATATAATTTTCATAAGATTCTTGAGAATATTTAAAAATATTTTTGCAAATTTTAGATGTGCCAAATCAAAATATCAAAAAAAAGTTAATCTTCAACCAAATAGTTGATTTTTTAAACAAAAATATGATTTTTCAACGAAAAATATAATAAAAGATACTTCAATCCAACAATAAATTTATTTTAAATGAAAAACAGTTGAATTCATCTAAAAAATATCAATTTTTAACAATATCAGGGTGTCCAGCGATTCTTAGGAACGAAATTCAAGGTATTTTCCAGGTTTTCCAGGTCAAGAAGTCATGTTTTTCCAGGTCTCCTTTTTTTACATTAAATAATAAAATAACCGTTTGTTATACATGTAAAAAAATGAGCCATTTCATTTTTATGGATCAATAATTTCTAAAGAAGGCAGAACCATAAATAAACAAATTCTTAATTTTTTGCGAACATAAGTCGTCTTTGAAATCCTTGAAATCTTTGCGAATTCGTTTAAATCTCTTGAAGTACTTAAAATCTGTGAAATCTTGAAATTTCTGTGAAATCTTTTGGAATCTTTTCAAATTTTTGTAAAATATTTGAAATCTTTTGAAATTTTTATGAATTCTTTCAAATATTTGTGAAAGCTTTCTTTAATCTTTGTTTGTGAAATCTTTCGTATTCGTTTGAAGTCATCGAAATCTTTGAAATCGTTTGAAATCTCTGAAATGTTTTGAAACCTTTGGAATTCTTGTATTATTTTGATATCTTTATGAAATTTCTATGAAATCTTTCTGAAATCTTTTGTATTCATTAAAAATCATTAAAATATTTTCAATCTGTGTAAAACCTTATGAAATCTTAAAAATCTAGTTTACTATAACCTTTCTAAAATCTTTAAAACCTTTGAAATCTTTTGAAATTTTTAAAATCTTTGGAAATGTTCGAAATCTTTGAAATCTGGTGTACATGCCTTTTTTAAATGTTTGCAATCTTTATGAAATGTTTGAAATTTTCGAGAATTTTTTGTGAAATTTTTGAAATCTTTGTCAAATCTTTTAAAATATTTGTGAAATTCTTCTTAAATCTTTGTTTGTGAAATCTTTTTTATTCGTTGAAATCAGTGAATTATTTGAAATCTTAGTGAAGTATTTTCAAATATTCTAAAATGTTTTTAAACCTTTTGAAATCGTTTCAAGTCTTCGAAATATTTAACAATCTTAGAAATCTGGAGTACTGTACACTTTTTCAAATCTTTGAAATCCTTTAAATCTTTGTAAAATCTAAAACTAAATCTAAAAAACCGAGTGGTGAAACCCTTGAAAAATCCGTTATATGGCCATGGCTCATTCTAATGCTGAAACTGAATCAACATCGAAATTTTCAACTAATAATTTTTATAATTTGTAAGTTGAATATCACAACAAAATGTATACTTTAACATTCTATATTAGCGGAGACGAAATTAAAAACTTATGGAATTATTCAAAATATCAGGGTGGCGATTCGGCGGACGATTTCACATTTTCGGTAACTTCCCGCTTTTTCCCGGTCAAGTTTTTCAATTTTCCCGGTCAACTGAAAGTAACATATTCATATTTCCAGAAAAAACGCAAATATTTATTTTAATCCATGACGTTCATTCTAAACATCCTTTAACACAACAACAGAGAACAACAGAGAAAAAAATACTTAAATTTTTCACTAAAAAATGTTCATTTTTTACAAAAAATGGAATAGTTAAACTTTCAGTCGAAAAAATTAATTTTCAACAAAAAAACGGATTTTGAACAATATAGTTGAACTTTCAACCACAGAGTGATGAATTTTCAAATAAAATTATGAATCTTCAACTGGAATAGTTAAATTTTAAACCAAAAAGATGAATTTTCAACTAAAACGATGAATACTTTACTGGAACACTTGAATTTTCAACCAAAGAGCTGAATTTTTAAACAAGATTAATTTTCAAATAAAAAGATTAATTTTTTACCAAAAAATACAATTTTTCAACAAAATACATGAAATTTTAACGAAACAGTTGAATTTAAATTTAAAGAAGACAAATTTTAAACCAAATAGTTGAATTTTGAACTAAAAAAATAATAATTTTCAACCGAAAATGGAATAGTAACATTTTTAGTTAAAAAAATTAATTTCGACCCAAACAAAAGAGTTATCAACTAAAACAATGAATCTTCAACTGAAATATTTGAATTTCAAACCAGGAAGATGAATTTTCAACTAAAATTATGAATTTTTAAACAAGAAGATTAATTTTCAAATAAAAAGATTAATTTTCCACCAAAAAATACAATTTTTTAACAAAATACACGAATTTTTAACGAAAGAATTGACTTTTTAATTAAAGAAGACAAAAAAACGAAAAACATCCAAAGGAAAAAAAAGTTTTCAATAAAGCCGCTCATTTTTGAATCAAAGAAATGAATTTTTAATTAAAACGATGAATCTTCAAAACAAAAAATTTTTACAAAAGAGTTCAACTTTCAACCAAATAATTTTAATTCCAACCTGAAAGATAAATTTTCAACTAAAATGATAAATATTTAACTGGAATACTTGAATTTTTAACCGAAAAGAAGAATTTTTAAAAAAGAAGATTAACTTTCAAATAAAAAAATAATTTTCTACCAAAAAATATCGATTTTTTATCAAAATACATGAATTTTGAACGAACTAGTTGAAGTTTCAATTAGAAAAGACAAATTTTCATCCAAATTGTCGAATTTTGAAATAGAAAAGATCAATTTTCAACGAAAAGTGGAACAGTTAAATTTCCAGTTAGAGAAATTAATTGTCAACAAAACTGATGAATTTTTAACTGAAATGATGAATCTTCAACTAGAATAGTTGAATTTTATGCCAAAAAGATGAATTTTCAACCATAAAGATAAACTTTCTACAAAAAAGACGAATTTTCCATAAAGTACATAAATTTTCAAACAAACAGTTTAATTTTTAAATGCAAAA
>CAKNYM010049568.1:89711-129992 GCA_932195095.1 Andricus curvator
TATCAATTTTCAACCAAATAGTTGAATTTTCACCAAAAAAAAAAAAAGATAAATGGATTTTTAACAAAGTAGTTACATATTTAACCAGAGAAGAATTTTAAATTAAAATGATGAATCTTCAACTTTTCTAAATTGACAAAAATTATTAAAATAATGAAAACTTGAATTTTGCTACGATCAGAAGTAAATTCCCGTTTTTTAAATTGAATTCCCGGCCATTTCATGGTTTCCCGGTCAAGTCGCAACCCTGAATATTAAAGTTTGTTCATTGCAATCAATAAAATAATTGGTAAAGTCTACAGAAAATGCCTAGAAATCTCTTTATTTATTGCGTAATGAGTAAAAGATAAATTATATTTTGATAAATAAAAAACTTTTCAGTAGCGAGGTTCCTTCTAAACGAGATGTTTCTTTCATAATAGACTAAAAGATTTAAATTACTTTTCGCATTTCAATAAAAAAACCTGTTTAAAAAAAAATTTAATTCAAGGTTCTTGTGAAAAATTCAAGGAGATTTCCAGGTTTTCAAGGTTCAACAAAAATTCAAGGAGAACTCCAGGTTTTCAAGGTTTTCAAGGTTTTCAAGGTTTTCAAGGTCGCTAGACACCCTGAATATGGTTGTATTCTCAAAAAAAGGTTAATTTTCAACCTGTTGTATTTTTAAACAAAGAAAGATGAAATATTTTTCAAAAGAGGCGAATTTTCTACAAAACAGTTTAATTATTAACCCGAAAATATATTCAACCAAAAAAGACGAATTTCCAACGAAAAATGTAATAGTTGATATCTGAATCCAAAAATATTTTTATTTTAAATAAAAAACAGTTTAATTCATTAAAAAGAAACAATTTTCAATAATGTATATAAATTTTCAACGAAATAAATTAATTTTCTAACAAATTGTTGAATTTTCGAGTCAAAAATACGCATTTTCGACAAAACAGTTGATTTTCTTATAAAAAAGTTAATTTGCAACCGAAACAGATAATTTTTAACCAGACAATTGCTTTTTGAACCAAAAATTTTAATTTATACAGAAAGAGATGAATTTTCAACCAAAAAAATATGTTAGTCAAAAAAGAACAAAAATTGCAAACAAATTCTTAATTTTCAACCAAACAATTGAATATTCAACTAAGAATTATGACTTTTTAACAAAATTGTTGAATTTACAAAAAAATGAATTTAATTTTGAACCAAATAATAAGATTCTTAATAAAAAAGACAAATTTGCAACAAAATATATAAATTTTCTACTAAATTATCAAATCAAAATTTTAACAAAAAAGGTAATCTTCAGCTAAATAGTTGAGTTTTTAAACAAGAAAAAGGAATTTTCAACGAAAGACGTAACAGTTGATATTTTAATTCAAAACTATTTTTATTTTAACTCAAAAACAGTTCAATTCATCTAAAACGGTCAAATTTTCAATCAAACAGTTGTATTCTCAACAAAAAGTTGTATTTATACCCAATCAAGATAAAATATTTTTCAAAATAGAAGAATTTTCTGCAAAACAGTTCAAATTTTTAACCCGAAAATATGTATTTTCAAAAAAAAGTTAATTTTTAAGCAATATAGACGAATTTTCAAAGAACAATGTAATACTAGTTGACACTTGAATCCAAAAATATTTGTATTTTAAATAAAAAACACGAATTTTCAACAAAATAGTTACATTTCGAACGAAAGAGATGAATTTTGAACTGAAATGATGAATCTTCAACCAAACAAGTGAATTTTTAACAAATTAGTTTAACTTTCAAACAAGTAGTAGATTTTTTAACAAAATACATGAATTTTCAGCCAAATATTTTAATTTTTAATGGAATTTTCAACCTAATAGTTGAATTTTCAACCAAAAAGGTGAATTAGTCACCGAGAAGATTAATATTCTACCACAAAAGACAAAGTTTCAACAAAATACAGAAATTTTCAACTGAAGAAGACAAATGTTCAGCCAAACATGGAAAAGTTAAATTTAAAGTTTAAAAAATAATTTAAAAAAAATGTTAACAAAATAGTTAAATTCTGAAAAAAAAACAAGATTTTTCAAATAAAATGATGAATCATCAACCAAAAAAATGAATTTTTAACAAAGTGGTTCCATTTTCAACTAAGTAACTGAATTTTGAAACAAAACAAGTTATTCAGTTGCTATACGCGATTAGAAAAAACCTTAAAAATTTAATGAAATCGTTATATTTCCGTTTTTCTTTCTATGAGGCAACCAACTTGAAAAATATGGAAAACCTCTAAAGTGTAAAGTTTTGAAGTGAAATTTGTTTTATTACAGGATCGACATGTAAAGAGCTCAAATTTTTTATTTTTTAATCTTACATTTTTTTCTCTTGAACTTTAAAAATAAAATTTTGGTATAAAAACAAAATAATTTAATATATTTATGTGACAAATAAGTCCAGAAAACGCGATAAATGGAGCCTTATAGAAAATTCGAATCAAATTTTCGAATTTAATTCTACCTTGATGGATAGTTCATCCGAAAATACCTTGAAAATGTATTTTTAATGTTTTTCAAATGTTAAAAAAATATTTAAAAAGTCTTTTTGGGTAGAAAATTAAACTTCTTGGTGACTAATTTACCTTTTTGTTGAAAATTCATGTATTTTGTTAAAAAATTAATCTTTTCTGATATAAAATTAATCTTTTTGGCTCAAAATTCATTTCTTTGGCTTGAAAATTAGCTTCTTTTTAATGAGAATTAATTTTTTAACTGAAAATTAACTAGATCATATTTTTCGAACATCAATCTTGTTCAGTTGAAAATTCAACCATTTGTTTAAAATATTCTGCATTTTGTTGAAATTTGTATTTTGTAGTAGAATATTAATCTTCTTGGTCACTAATTCACCTTTCTGGGTTGGAAATTCAACTATTAGGTTATAAATTCCATTAAAAATTAAAATATTTGGTTGAAAAATCATGTAATTTCTTTAAAATTATTCATTTTTGGTAGAAAATTAATTTTTTTGGTTGAAAATTCATTTCTTTGTTTGAAAATTAGTTTTTTTTTATTAAAAATAGATTTTTTTAACTACAAATTCAACTATTTCGTTGAAAAATGATTTTATTTTGTTGAAAACTTATTTTTATAACATAAAATTAAACTATTCTATTTTTTGTTGAAAATTGATCTTTTCTAGTTCAGAATTAAACCATTTGGATGAATTTTATTTTTAAATTGAAAATTCCACTATTTTGTTGAAAATGCACGCATTTTGTTAAAAAATCGATTTTTTCGGTAGAAAATGATCTTTTTCTTTGAAATTTAATCTGTTTGCTTAAAAATTCTTCTTTTCGGTTAAAAATTCAAGTATTTCAGTTAAATATTTATCATTTTAGTTGAAAATTCATCTTTTAGATTGGAAATAAAATTAATTGCTTGAAAGTTAAACTCTTTTGTTAAAAATTACTTTTTTTTTTGGTTGAAGATTCATCATTTGAAAAGCAAATTAATTTTCTACCAAAAAGATTAAATATCTATAAAAAAAATGTCGACAATTATTCTACTTTTTGTTGAAAATTGATCTTTTTTAGTTCTTTCTATTTTGTCCAAATTTGTCTTTCTTGTTAGAAAATTCTTCTAGATTGAAAATTACAAAATTTGGTTGAAAATTCATGTATTTTGTTAAAAATTATTGTTTTTTGATAGAAAATTAGCCTTTTTGGTTGAAATTTCATTTCTTTGGTTAAAAATTAGTTTTTTTTATTGCACATTAATTTTTTGAACTAAAAATTTATCTGAATTTTTTGTGGAATTTTGTTTTTATAGACATTTAATCTTTTTGGTAGTAAATTCATTTACTTGGTTGAAAATTTAACTATTTCGTTGACAATATATTTTATTTGCTTACAAACTTATTTTCCTAACTGAAAATTAAACTTATATATTTTTTGTTGGAAATTTATCTTTTTAGTTGAAAGTTCATCTATTTTGTTGATTTGTCTTTTTGTGGTAGCAAATTAACCTTTTTGTTTGAAAATTCCACTATTAAGTTGGAAATTCCATTAAAAATTAAAATATTTGATTAAAAATTCATGTATTTTGTTGAAAAATTATTCTTCTTTCGTAGAAAAATAATCTTTTTCGCTTGAAAATTCATTTCTTTGGTTGAAAACTAGTTTTTTTTATTGAAAATTAATTTTTTTAACTACAAATTCAACTATTTCGTTGAAAATTTATTTTATTTTGTTGAAAACTTATTCTTCTAACTTGAAATTAGGCTATTCTATTTTTTGTTGAAAATTTATCTTTTTTAGTTGAAAGTTCAACTATTTCCTTGATTTTTTTTTAAATTAGTCTTTTTGGTTGAAATTTCATTTCTTTGGTTGAAAATTAGTTTTTTTTTATTGAAAATTAATTTTTTGAACTAAAAATGTATCTGAATTTTTTGTCGAAATTTTTGTTTTATAGACATTTAATCTTTTTGATAGAAAATTCATTTGCTTGGTTGAAAATTTATTTTATTTGCTTAGAAACTTATTTTTCATCAACCAAAAAAATTAATTTTTAACAAAAGAGTTTAACTTTCAATCAATTAACTTTATTTCCAATCTAAAATGTATGGCCAACGGCCATACCACGCTGAAAAACCCAGTTCTCGTCAGATCACTGAAGTTAAGCAGCGTTGGACGCGGTTAGTACTTGGATGGGTGACCATTCAAGAATACTGACATGAGTGCTGTTGGCACATCGTGGGTGTGGTGAGCCCACACTTGTAGTTATTTATAACTACAAGAAAAACCTAGAAACACTACCCGAATCGGGTAGTGTCACGCCTACCCTGAAAGGGAAATGGTTTAATGGTATAAAAGATGAATTTTCAACTAAAATGATAAATATTTTACTGGAATACTTGAATTTTTAACCGAAAATAAGAATTTTTAAGCAAAGAGATTAAATTTCAAAGAAAAAGATCATTTTCTACCGAAAAAATCGATTTTTTAAGAAAATGCGTGAATTTTCAACAAAATAGTTGAATTTTCAATTAAAAAAAAAAAATTCATCCAAATGGTTGAATGGTTGAAAACTGATGAATTTTCAACTAAAATGATGAATCTTCAACTGGAATAGTTGAATTTCATACCTACCAAAAAGATGAATTTTTAACCATAACCAAAAAAAAACGGATTTTCAGCAAAATAGTTAAATGTTCTACTGGACTAGTAAAATTTGTTGGTTAAAAAATTGATTTTCAACAAAGTAGTTACATTTTCAAAAAGAGAGGAATTTTCAATTAAAATGATGAATCTTCAAAGAAAAAAATTATTTCTTAACAAAGAGTTAAACTTTTAACCGCAAGTAGTTGAATTTTTAAGTAAATTGCCGGTCATTTCCCGGTCATTTCCCGGTCAAGTCGCCACCCTGTTAATAAATCTTAAATTTTTGTCAGTTCTATTATGCACACTGTCACTGTCCTTAAACTAAAACTCAATTCTTAATTATGCGTATGAATTTTGCAACATTCCTTCCTTAGATTTTTTCAAATTACCCAATCGGCATTGAGGAAGAGCGAGATTTTTTTTTTTCGAGATTTTCGTGACACACCTACTTTTTAGAGAAAGACTCTATGACACTATTTTGAATTTCTCAAATGAATCCGAGGCCTAAATTATGTGAGTCAATTAAAACTTGATTTCAAAATTCAACAAACCTATCAGCTGTCCCAGGGAAACGGGCCGTTGATTCGTTCCCGGAATGACTCCATCGCCCGGAACAATAATTTGAAGACTCGTCGTCCCATCTTTCTTCTGCCTCAAAAATCCCATTTTCGAGCCGTACCTCTTCATATTCAATTTTTCCGCCGCCGCTTTCGCCGCACTCTTTGCCTGTTTTAGAATCTCGTCCGGTGTAAGATCATCAGGAATCGCTTCGAATTTACCTAAACTCGCAAGTCTCATTTTCCTCTGATGTTCCTTTCTCAGTTCCTCCGCCTCTTCATTCCTTTCTTCCTGCTCTCGTTCCTTCTCGATTTGTTCCTCCGTCACGAGGACATCCGGATTATTTGGATCCTCAACTCCCAACTCGAAACCGAGTTCATCTTTCGAAATATCATGCATGTAGGTCAAAACTGGCCTGAGTTGTCGCAACTTCTCCGGCGTGACCATTTTCAATCCGACATGCAAGAGTTTTTTCGCCGCTTTGTAATAAATAGTGTCCTGTTGATTATAAGTCATCGCGTTGTTGCACATCAGCTTGAAATCGTCAATAAATTCGTTGAGATTCTGATAACTGTTCTCATCTATCTTCTGCTTGATTGTGCTAAAGTCCATAGGATTGGAAATAATTTGCGAGTAGCCGGGTGCGATATTATCGGTTACGGGCCAAGCGAAAAATTGTTGAGGGTCTCGCTTTTCCATGGATTTTAACAGATGCTCGAGTAATCGTTGAAGAGGAGTTCGCTCGGCTATTTTTCGGAGGACACATGTTCTTGGTTCGCGATGGGGAGAAAGTCCACTTGATAGGGGTGAAGATGCGATTCTGAGATCGGGATTTGGAGGTCTTGGGGGCATCAATTGTTGATTTGCTATTTTCTTCGGGACTTCGAGCAAACTTTCGTCTCCATCGCCAACTGATTCCTGACTGGACTCTTCTCGCTTTCGTTTTCTGTCTTTATGGTGGTGTTTGTGCCTCTTGTCCTTCTTTTTCTTCTTCTTCTTGAGCTTTTTGTGGCCCATGTACCTAAAAGAAGGTTACATTTTTTTTAGATCATTATAAGAGATCGTCCATAATCTACGTTATCAATTTGAGGAGAGGAAGGGGTCACGACAAAAACTACGGTTGATAGCAGGTTGCGGAGGGGGCGGCTCCAGTGGAAGTAACGTTAATAATCAGGGTGGCGATTCGGCGGACGATTTCAAATTCCGGGTCATTTCCCGGTTTTCCCCGGTCAAATTTTTCAATTTTCCCGGTCAACTCAAAGTAACATATTTATATTTGCCGCAAAACGCAAACATTTATTTTAATTCATGACGTTCGTTCTAAACATCTTTTAACACAACAGAGCAAAACGTTGCAAAATAAATGAATTTTGAAAAAAAATACTTAAATTTTCCACTAAAAAATATCAAATTTTTACAAAAAAATGGAATAGTTAAACTTTCAGTTGAAAAAATTAATTTTCAACAAAAAAAAAACGGATTTTCAAGAAAATAGTTCAATTTTCAACCAAAGTGATGAATTTTCAAATCAAATTATGAATCTTTATCTGGAATAGTTAAGTTTTAAACCAAAAAGATAAATTTTCAACTAAAATGATGAATATTTAACTGGAACACTCGAATTTTCAACCAAAAAGACGAATTTTTAATGAAGATTACATTTTAAATAAAAAGATTAATTTTCTACCCAAAAATACAATTTTTCAACCAAATACATTAACTTTTAAAGAAAGGTTTGAAGTTTTAATAAAAGAAGACAAATTTTCAACCAAATAGTTAAATTTTGAACTGAAAAAATAATAATTTTCAATCAAAAATGGAATATAAACATTTTTAGTTTAAAAAATTATTTGTAAACCAAACAGAAGAGTTTTCAACTAAAACAATAAATCTTTAACTGAAATATTTCAATTTTCAAACGAAAAAATTAATTTTTACTAAAAAAAGATAAATTGTCAACCAAAACTTTAATAATTAAATTTCATGTTAAATTAATGTTTAACCAAACAGATGAATTTTCAACAACAGCTATGGAATTTTCAATTGGAATAAGTTAAATTTTCAGTTAAAAAAATTAGTTTCAACAAAAAAAAAACTAACTTTTAACAACAACAAAAACTAACTTTCAAAATAATAGTTACATTGTCAAACGAAGTGATGAATTTTCAAATAAAATTGTAAATATTTAACTGCAATAGTTGAATTTCAAACCAGAAAGATGAATTTTTAACTGAAATGATGAATCATTAACTAGAATAATTGAATTTTTGACCAAAAAGATTAATTTTCAACCAAGAAGATTAATTTCTACCAAAAAAGATGAATTTTCAACTAACAAAGATAATTTTTCAACCAAAAATTGAATTATCAAATTTTTAGTCAAAAATGAATGTTCAACCAAAGACATGAATTTTGAACTAAAATTATGAAATATTCAACTGGATTAATAGTTACATTTTCAGTTGAAAAAAAAATAATTTTCAACCAAAAAACATCCAAAGAAAAAACAAATTTTCAATCAAAAAGCTCATTTTTCAACCAAAGAAATGAATTTTTAATTAAAACGATGGATTTTCAACTAAAAAAAAAATTAATTTTTAACAAAAGAGCTTAACTTTCAACCAAATAATTTTATTTCAAACCTAAAAGATGAATTTTCAACTAAAATAATAAATATTTGACTGGAATACTTGAATTTTTAACCGAAAAGAAGAATTTTTGAACAAGAAGATTAACTTTCAAAGAAAAATAAGATAATTTTTTACCAACAAAAAAAATCGATTTTTTAACAAAATATATGAATTTTCATCGGAATAGTTAAATTTTCAATTAAAAAGACAAATTTTTATCCAAATTGTGGAATTCCGAACTTGACAATTTTAATTTTCAACTCAGAATGGAACAGTTAAATTTTCGTTTAAAGATATTAATTTTCAACCAAACTGGTGAATTTTCAAATAAAATGATGAATCTTCAACTGAAATGATGAATCTTTAACTGGAATAGTTTAATTTTATGCCAAAAAGATGAATTGTCAACCATAAAGTTTAATTGTCTACAAAAATTGATGAATCTTCCACAAAGTACATACATTTTCAAACAAATAGTTTAATTATTAAATGAAAAATATCAATTTTCAACCAAATAGTTGAATTTTCATCAAAAAAAGATAAATTAATTTTTAACAAAAGTTTAACTTTTAACCCAGTAGTTGAAATTCTAACTAAAAAACGATGAATTCGCAACGAACAATGTAAAAAAAAATTTCTATTATAATTCAGAAATATTTCTTCTTTGAAATTCTACTTCTACTCTGAAAACTGCTTGAAGTACTTTTATTACCTAAAATTTAGAAGAGGGAACTTTCAAATTGTGACGAATTCTGACTTGAAAGAGGGATTTTTTAAAATTCCTTTTTTCTCAATCCGAATTATAATTCCTTTAAAAAAATTCCCATTCCAGGTTAAACATTCCCTGTTCCAAGTGAAATTATATTTCTTGAATTTTGCTATGATCAGAAGTAAATTCCCAGTTTTTAAATTAAATTCCCGGTCATTTCCCGGTTTCCCGGTCAATTCGCCACCCTGGTATTGAATTGAAAACAATTTTTAAATATGAAGAAACTTTTATGAATTCAGTAACTTTGAAATGAGCTTAGAAAAATTCAAGGGAATTCAAAAGAATTTTATGAAATGCCTAAGAATTCAAGGTGAGGTTAAAAGTCTTCAGGATCAATTAAATAAAAACTTTTAAAAATTAAAAAAAAATCCAGTGAATTAGGTATAATTGAGTAAATTTAGAATAATTCAAGTGCAACAAAAAAATTCAAGGGAATCCCAAAAAATTTAAAAGAATTCAGGATGAATTTCAAAAAATAATTTCAAATCTCTTCAAACCTTTGAAACCCTGCTAATTTCTAATTAAAAAAAATTACTAATGATTACAAAACAACTCAAAAAAATTCAAATGAATTGGAAAAAGTTTTAAAAATCGAAAAAATCCATTTATTTCTGGAAAATTTGAGTGAATTTACAGGAACTTACGGGAAACGAGAAGAGTTCGATGAAATGCATAAAAATTCAAGGTGAATTAAAAAAAAAATTAATGAATTGACAAAAATTTTAAAATATGAAAAAATTCATTGAATTGAGTAAGTTTGAAATTAATTTTAGAAAAAATTAAAGAGAATTCAAAAGAATTTGATGAAATGCCCAAAAATTTAAGGTGAGTTTTAATGACTTCAAGATGAATTAAACAAAAACTTAAAAAAAATCATTTGACCTGCGTAAAATTGAGTGCATTTAGAAGAATTCAAAAGGATTTAAAAGAATTCAGGATAAATTAATAAGAATTCAGGGCGAATTCAAAATGAATTGCAAAAGATATTGGAAAATCTCTTAAAATCTTTGAAACCCTGCGAAATCCCTCACCTCTTGTGAATAAATTCTTTGAGATCCATTAAAATATTAAAATCCCTTAAAATTATTTAAACCCTTGGAAATCTCTTGAAATTGTTAAAATCTCTTAAAAATGCCTTGGAATCTTTTAAAATACCTTAAAATATTTCAAAGTCTTTGAAATCCCTTCAAACTATTGAAATAAATTTAAAAAATTTGGGAATCGTTAAAATTTCCTAAAATATTTCCAATCCTTTCAATCTTTTAAAATCCCTTGAAATTTTTTAAAGCTCTTGAAAATGCATGGGAATCTTTTAAAATACTCTAAAATATTTCAAATCCTTCGAAATCCTATTAAGTTACTGAAATCAATTACCAATTTCTTTATAATCTTTAAAATAACCTAGAATATTTCTAATCCCTTAAAATCTTTTGAAATACCTGGAAATTTTTTAAAGCTCTAGAAAATGTCAAGGAATTTGAAAAATACCTTAAAATATTTCAAATCCTTTGGTCATTTTATCAATTATTCTGCAGAACCAATTATATAAAAAGTTTTAAAAAATCAACTGAATTATGTAAAATTGAGTAAATTGATAAGAATTCAAATGAATTAGAAAACTCAAAAGAATTTTTTGAAATCTTTGACATCTGGTGTACTGTACCCTTTTTGAAATCTTTGAAATTCTTGAATTTTTTAAAAATCTGTCATACATTTTTTATGGAATCTTTGAAATATTTGTGAAATCTTTCTGAAATCTTAATATTCATTTAAAATCATTTTAAATATTTCAAATCTTTGTGAAATCTTTTGAAATCTTCTAAAAAAATTTGAAATCGTTTAAAATCTTTGAAATTTTTTGAAATCCTTATTAATTCTTTGAAATATTCGTGAAATCTTTTAAAATCTTCTAAAGAAATTTGAAATCGTTTAAAATCTTGGAAATCTGGTGTACTGTACCCTTTTTGAAATCTTTGAAATTCTTGTTTTTTTTTTTAATCTTTAATAGATTTTGTATAAAATCTTTGAAATATTTGTGAAATATTTTGTATTCGTTTGAAATCATTGAAATATTTAAAATCCTTGTGAAATATTTTAAAATCATCTGATACATGTTGAAATCCTTTAAAATCTTTGAAATATTTTCAAATCTTTGAAATCTGGTGTACTGTACCCTTTTTGAAATCTTTGAAATACTTGAAATCAGTTGAAATCCTTATGAATTCTTTGAAAAATCTTTCGTATTTGTTTGAAATTATTGAAATCTTCGAAATTTTTTGAAATGTTTTGAAATCCTTATTAATTCTTTGAAATATTTGTGAAAATTTTTTTAAATCTTCTAAAAAAATTTGAAATCGTTTAAAATCTTTGAAATCTGGTGTACTGTACCCTTTTTGAAATCTTTGAAATTCTTGTTTTCTTTAAAATCTTTATTACATTTTTGAAATATTTGTGAACTTTTTCTGAAATCTTTTGTATCAATTTGAAATCATTAAAATATTTGAAATCTTTGTGAAATCTTCTAAAAAATTTTAAACTCGTTTGAAATCTGAAATGTTTTGAAATCTTAGAAATCTGGTTTACTATACCCTTTTTAAAATCGTTACAATCTTTGTAAAATGTTAGGAAATATTTGTGAAATCTTTCTTAAATTTTTGTTTGTGAAACATTTCGTATTCGTTGAAATCATTAAATTATTTCAAATCATATGGCCATGGCTCATTATAATTCTGAAACGGAATTAACATCGAAATTTTCAACTAATAATTTTTATAATTTGTAAATTGAATATCACAAAAAAATGTATACATTAACATTCTGTATTAGCGCAGAAGAAATAAAAAACTTATAGAATTATTCACAATATTAAAGTCTGTTAATTGTAATCTATAAAATAATTGGCACCAGTCTAGAAAAAGTGCCTCGAAATCTATTTATTCTGTAATGAACAAAAGATAAATTATATCTTGATAAATAAAAAACTTTTCAGTATCAATATTTCTTCTAAACAATATTTTTCTTTCAAAATAGACTAAAAGATTTTAATTACTCTTCACATTTCAGTACAATAACTGTTTTGAAAGCAAAAAAAAATTCAAATTCAAGGTTCTCGTGAAAAATTCAAGGAGGTTTCCAGGTTTTCAAGGTTTTAAAGAAAATCAAGGAGAATTCCAGGTTTTCAAGGTTTTTCAAGTTCGCTGGACACCCTGGAGATATTTCAAAAGAATTCAAGAAAATTCAGAAATATGTATAAACCTTTATAGAATACTTATTAACCCATGAGTCAATTTATTGAAAGAAATGTGACTAATGTGATCTTTTCATTTAAAAAAGTGAATAAAAAATTATTTGAGAAAAAAGTGACTAATAGTGACTGTGTGTGGCAGCACTGATTATTTTTTTACAGTTACTTCTTACAGGAATTCCCTGATTTTTGCTATTTTTTCAAAATGCTCTTGGAAGCTTTGACCTTATTATAAATTTTTTTGAATTTCCATTAAGGGGCTGCAAATGGGGTACCATAGGGACCAAATCTTGAAAAAGGGGTACTTTAGGGACCTTGACTGAACATAGGGTACAATATGGGATATAGGGGCCTGTAAAGGCTACAAAGATGGGATTATACTGACCTATCATACTCAGAATCGCCCTGAGTGACGGAGTAATTAAGCCCTAATTGCTGCTGATATTGCTGTGAGAGCATGGCTGCTTGGCTGGGAGATTCAGAACCGTGTTCAGGAGTTCCACTGTTCGCACCGACCTTCAAAATTAGTTTCAAACCTGGTGGTCTATCCGGTGTCGAGTAATCTGTTAAAGCAAAGATAAGCAAATTACTTTATCAATTCGATATTTGAATAACAATTTGCCAGAAATTCTAGAGACATCGAAGCTGAAAAGAATTACAGTTTTTTTACATTAGCCGGGTGTCTAGTGATCGGGTAATTTTAAATTCCCGGGGTTTTCTCGATTTCTTCCCGACGTATATAAATTGAAATTTTAACAATATACATACACAAAATTAATTACGGAAAGAAACCAATTTATTTACACGTGTCAAAATTATCCTCACCACAGACTGAAATGATAAAGATTAATCGAAACCACCTGTTTGTGGATGATTGCTCAAGTTCTTTTAATGCTAATTATATGAGATACAGTGAGAGATAACGCTTTTTATCTTAAACTAGCATCGTCAATCGCGAGCTACGAGCGCTTGTAGTTTTTTGATTAGGGCGAAAAATAATTTGTAATGAAAAATAAAAAAGTCGAAGAACTATTTTTCAGGTTTATTTGTTTTTAAGATTATATCAATTCAAGTTTCCTAAGATTCTTGAGGAAATTCAAAAAAAAATTTGAAAATTTCAGATAGGTCAAATAAAAACTTCAACGAAAAAGTTAATATTTAACCAAACAGTTGAATTTTCAAACGAAAAATAAATGAATTCTCCACGAAAAATTGAATAGATGATATTTCAATCTAAAAGGATTTTTATTTTAAATTAAAAACAGTTTAATTTATCCAAAAACGACTAATTTCTAAAAAAATAATTGAAACCTCAAACAAAAAAGATTAAATTTGAAGCAGTTGTAATTTAAAAAAAAAAGATGAAATATTTTCTAAAATAGACGAATTTTTAAAAAAATAGTTACATTTTCATCAACAAAAAAATGACTTTTTAACAAAGAAGTTCAACTTTTAACCAACTAGTTGAATTGGCAATCAAAAAAGGTAAATTCGCAATAAAAAGGGTCAATTATCAACGAAAAATGTAATAGTTGATATTTCAGACCAAAAATATTTTAATTTTAAATCAAAAACAGTTGAATTCATTATAAAAAAAAAAAACAATATTCAACAAAATAGTTAAATCCACAACCAAAAATATAAGTTTCCAAACAAGAAGATTAATTTTCTGCCTAAAAAGACAAATTTTCAATAAAATAGATACATTTTCAAACAAAGAGATGAATTTTGAACTAAAAGCATGAATCTTCAATGAAACAAATGATTTTTGAACAAAGTTGTTTAACTTTTAACCAAATAGTTATATTTTCAACCAAAAAATATGATTTTTCAACGAAAAATATAATTGTTCATATTAAAACTAAAAACTAAATTAATTTTAAATCAAAAAGAGTTGAATTCGTCCAAAAAGACATATTTTCAACCAACAAGTTGAATCCTCAAACAAAAAAAGATTTTTTAGTCAAGTAAACAAAAATTTTAGACAGACTATAAATTTATAAATTTTCGGATATCTTTTCAAGTTTTAAAGCATTTTTAATCGCTTAAAGATTTCTAAAATTCCTAAATATCTTTCAAACTGACTCCATTTATTCCTAAAATTTTCTTAAAATCGTCCGGATTCGTTTTTGACAATTTTGGAAATCTTAAGAATCATAAGAAAATTTTGTTATTATCTTGAAACCTTTTCAAATTTAATATTATTTTTTAATCTTTTCAAAACTTTTGAAATTTTTTTTTTAATTCTGCAAAAATTAAGAAAATTGTCTTTAAATCTTCCAGATTCTTTTTCGACATGTTTCGAAAACTTTAAAGCTGAAAATTAATATTCTAAAATAAAATCGAAATCATTTAAAATTTTCCCAGAAATCCTATTGTCAGCAAAATGTTAAGAACAGAATTATTTCCCAATAAAAGAAATTTTCAACCAAAAATGGAATACTTAAACTTTCAGATAAAAAATTAAATTTTCAACAAAATAGTTCAACTTTAAACGAAATAAATAAATTTTCAATTGAAAACGAAAAAAGTGTAACCAAAAATGGAATAGTTAAATTTTAGGTAAATTAATAATTTTCAACAAAAAACACGAATTGTCAACAAAATAGTGGAATTTTCAACTACACAAATGAATTTACAAACAAAAAGAAAAATATTCTACCAAAAAAGATGAATTTAACAACATACATGAATTTTCAACCTAAAAGGTGAATTAAAAAAAAAATATTTACTATCACAAAATACGATTTTCAACTGAAGAAATTAATTCTTAACCAAGAAAAAGGAATTTTTAACCCAAATAGTTACATTTTCAATTAAAAAATTAATGTTCAACCAAAAAAAAAAACATTTTCTCAAAAAAATAGCTCAATTTTCAAAGACAGAAATGAATTTTGAATTACAACAAAAAATTCTGAAACAAAAAATGGAATAGTTAAATATTCAGTGTAAAAAATTAATTTTCAACAAAAAAAAAACGAATTTTTAATACAAACGGTAAATTTTCATCCATTTTTAAACAACAACAATATTCCACCAAAAAAGACGAATTTTCAACCATATAGTTAAATTTTGAGCTAAAAAAGATACATTTTTTACCAAAAATAGAATAGTTTAATTTTCAGTCAAAAAAATAACTTTGAAAGAAACAAAAAGGAGTTTCAACTAAATAGTTAAATTTTCAACAAAAATAGATGAATTTTCAAACAAGAAGAATAATTTCCAACTAAAAAAGAGTAATTTTCAAGCAAAAGAAAAATGGATTTCTCAAAAAATAGTTAAATTTTCAACCAAAGAAATTATTTTTGAACCAAAAAGATGAATTTTTAACCAACCATAAATTAGTTAACATATCAGACTAAAAAATTAATTTACAACCGTGAAAAGACAAATTTACAACAAAATAGTTTAAACAAAAAGGTTGAATTTCCACAAAACAGATTTTTCAGTCAAAATAGAACAAAAATTTCAAACAAATTGTTGAATTTTCAAGTGAAAAAGACGATTTTTCGACAAAACAGTTGCATTTTTAACCTGAAAATATCGTATTTTTTTAGTTTTTGCTATAGAAAGTAGTAGAAAACTTTTGCAAACTTGTACTTTGAAACGTTCTGACAAAAATTTCAAATTGAATGGGTTAAAAATGGAATATTTTAACCCAAAACAATATTTGCATAGAATTTAAAATTGAATAAAAGCGTTTACCCATGAATCTATTTTTGAAAATTTAAAATAATTTATAAAGTTTCAAAAGAACGTTTAAATTTGTTTAACTGTTGAACGGCTTTGTTTATTGTGAATATTTTGTTTGCATGGTGCAAAAAATTGAAAGTTGAAAAAAAAGTAAGAAAAATTTAAACATTTTTTCTGCTGACGATCCCAATAATCGTGAAACTTGGCTATAATTTGAATATACTGTTAAAAAATATGTTAAAAGTAACAATGAATGATGCAAAACTATTTATTTTTAGAATTTCATAGAAGAAAATGGAAATAAAATGCATTCAGATCAAATAAAAAGCAAGAAAATTGGCGCCACGATCACTGGGAAGTTTACCTCAGAAGACTTTATTTAAATTTCAATAAAACATAGAAATTTTCACTATTTTTGCAATATCTTATTGAATAACTGACAAAATACCTTCACTCTGGCTTCTTTTATAGAGAATTTTAATAGCTTTCAAGTAGTATACCTATGGCAGTAAGACGTCACTTACCGACCGATGGTAATTATCTGATGTCGGTAACTCAGCATGGAGCAGAACCTTGCTCGTTCGGTAAGTGACGTCGTACTGTCACAGCTATACTACTCTTTCAACTTATTTAGAAGATAAAAACTTAACCCTCATATAATCAACATTAAAAGAACTTAAGCAATTATTAAACAACTTTAATGGCATCATATACGATACGTGAAGACAACAGGTTTTCCTCTCTCTGATGCTTGACTAACAATAAAAAGGAGATTTTGAGATAGAAGAAAAAAATTCCCGATCCTAAATAATATTCCTGGGGTTTACCAGGCAAATAAAATTCCCCGAGTTTTCCCGATTTCCCGGTCCGCTAGACACCCTGATTGGGGAAAAGAGAATAGAAACAAGAAACCCAGAGATAATGCACATCTTTAAGAATGTTCCAGAGGTACCATAATTTCAAAATTTAATAATCCTTAAGGGAACATCCATTAGTTGATTTTTGAAATTTTAGATTCCCTACTTCCAGGATTCGTTAGATTTTTGTGACCCCCCCCCCCCCTTCTTACGTAAGATTTTATATTTTTTACTCAATATATCCATTATTTTTACTGTAAACGAAATTTAAAAATATTTCTAAAAAATTAGGGTATATTAAACGATGCAAAAATATAACAAGAGAGATTTCAAGAGTTTGAAGAAATTACTCAGTACAATTTCAGAGAGAATCTCTTTTTTTCAAGGGATTTTACAATATTTTAAGGGACTTCAATGATTTCCTCAGATTAAAGAGAATAATAAACGATTTTAAGAAATTTCGAAATATTTTAAACAGAATCACAGGATTTCAAAGAATTTCAGGGGATTTTAATGGGATTTCGAAGATTTGAAAAGATTTCATAAGATTTGACGGGATTTTAAGGGATTTACGCGAACTTTAAGAGATTTGATGATGATTTCACGGGATTTCAAAGGATTTAAAGAGATTTTAAAAAGATTCAAAGTATATCCACCGATTTAGAGGATTTCGCAAGATTTCAAAAGTTGTAACGCAATTTCAAAGGATTTTCGAATAGGATCAAGGATTTTAAGGAATTACGAGGAACTTTGATGTATTTAAAAAAAATTAAGGGATGTGAAAAAAATCCGAAAGATTTCCACGGATTGTAACTATTACAATGAATTTTAAAGGGATTGCAAAGATTTCAAGAGATGTAATATTTTGAAATATATCACACAATTTCAAGGCTTTTAACCGATTTTTAGAGGTTTTAAAAGAATTTCCATAAATGTTAAAGGATTATAAGGGATTTTAAATATTTCAAGCGACTTCAAAAGATTTTGCGGAATCTCAAAGAATTTTAAGGGATTTTCACAGTTTTCCTTGCAATTCAAAGGATTTCAATTAATTTTCACATGATTAAAAAATTACAAGAAATTTACCAAATTTACGGAATAATTTACGGGATTTCAAAGGATTACAAACATTAATTGCAAAAATAATATTTAATGATATAGCCCATTTATTTTTAGCATTTTATACTATCAAAAGGAATTTCAATTAATTTAAAGTTAGATCAAAATATTACAAAATTTACTTTTAAACAATGGCTTTTTTATTTTATTTAAAATGTTTAAATAAAATGTTTTTTTTCGCTTTAAATAACAATTGTAATTTTGATTATATCATTATCACTGATGGCTCATTTTGCTTTTAAAGAGATTCTTTACAATTTCATGCTTCACAGCAGAACATTTTCTCAAAATAAGGGAAAAGTGGAATTTTTTCCACAAAAATAGCAGATACAATAGGGGAATAAAAACCAATTTTTTAAGAACTTTAAGTGCCCATAACTGTATTTTGTTACATTCTTTATAAATATTTAGGGGTGGATCTGTGTCCTATGAATGTTAAGCACATAAAATTTTTTTTTCTTATACCCAAAATTAGGAAGACATTTTAAAATAGCCAAAAATAAAAATTATTAATTCATAAAAGTGGCATATCGGACATAAAAACAACTTTAGCGACCTCTAAATATTTTTTGTTAATCTGAAAAAATACAGAATAACTTGGTCGTCACGAGAAAGAATTTTCCGCTTCAAGGTTTTAGAAAATCCAAAAATCGTATTATATCGGATTTAATCGATTATAAACTTTTTAAATAATAACTACCTCACTTACTTTTAGTAAAACTTCCCCGATCAAAAATCCCTTGAAATAAAATTTCTGTTATTCCCTAAAGTTCTTTAGAAATTCGTTAAAAAGCCTTTAAAAAAACTTTGTGAAATCTTTCGAAATTATTTCAATGTTTTAAATTTTTGTTAAATCTTTAGAAATATTTAGAAATCTTTTAAAATTCTTGAAATCTTTGTGAAAATTTTTTAATGTTCTGAAATCTTGGTGAAATTTTTGAGAACTTTGTGAAATCTTCATAAAAACTTTCAAAGCTTTGTGAAATCTTTGGAGACCTTTGAAATCTTCGAAATTTTTGTGAAAACTTTGAGAGCTTTGTGAAATCTCTTGAAATTCTTTGTAAATATTTTTAATTATTTTGAAATTTTTTTTATGTTTTTAAAACTTTGTCAAATCTCTTGAAATTCTTTGTACATTTTTTTAATTCTTTTTAAAATTTTGAAATCGTTTTTAGAAATTTTTAGAAATATTTATAAATTGTTGTGAAATTTTTTTAATTCTTTTGAAATTTTTGTTCACATCTTTAGAAATATTTAGAAATCTTTGTGGCATTTTTTTATGTTTTGAAATCTTTGTGAAATTTTTCAGAACTTTGTGAAATCTTTTAACTTTTTGTGAAAACTTTAAAAACTTTCTGGAATCTCTCGAAATTCTTTGTAAATCTTTTAAATTCTTTTAAAATTTTTGTTAAATCTTTAGAAATATTTGTGAAATCTTTTTAAATTATTTGAAACCTTTTGAAATCTTCGAAATCTTTGTAAAATCCTTGAAATCTTTATGAAATATATTGAAACCTTAGAAATTATTTGAAATTTTTAAAAATCTTTCTGATTTTAAAAAAAATTCTTTGTCAATTTTTTAGAATATTTTAAATATATTAAAATCTTCTGAGATTTGCAAAATTTTTGTTTGAAATCTTTGAAACTTAAATTAAAAATTTGAAAGCTTTGTAAGATTTTCTAGAAATCTTTGGAATCTTTGTGAAAAAATCTTTTAAAAAAAAACTTAAAATCTTTTGAAATTTTTCGCATTCTTTCATATCCGTCGAAACTGCTGAAAACCGTAGAAATCCCTAGAAATAAAATTTAATTTATTCACTCAAGTTCCCTAGAAATTCCTTAAAATCCATTGAAATCGTAAAAATCCATTAAAATAAGTAGAAATCAGTAGAAATTTCTTTGATATGAATTAAATAAAAACTACTTCTTAAATTTACATAAAAAAATTATTTTAAATAAAATGCAGGCGCGCGAAGTGCGCATTCACGTTCCTGGATGGAATTTAATTTTCTAATATTAAAAACAAATTATTTAAAAATCCATAAGAACACATTTTTAATATTAGGAGTTCTAAAAATGTTTATGCTGAAATCTCTTGAAATTCTTTGGAATCTTTTAAAATAACTTAAAATCTTTAAAATCCTTTCAATTTTTTTTTATTTCCTTCATATCCCTTGAAATAAAATTTATTTCATTCCTTAAACTTCATTAAAAACAACCCCCTTAAAATACGTCGAAATCATGTAAAAAGCCATTTAAATATGTAGAAACCATTTGAAATTTCATGAATATGAATTAAATTTCTCTAAAAAAAACCGCTTAAATAAAATGGATGTGTGCCAAGCGCGCGTTCACGTCCCTCGATTTTTATTTTAAAATACATATTAATATTAAAAACATAAATTATTTAAAAATCCATAAAATATTTTTTAATATTAAGAGTTCTGAAAAAGTTTATAACGAAATCTCTTGAAATTCTTTGGAATATTTTTAAATAACTTAAAATCTTTCAAACAATTTTGTCAAGCATATGCCTTGAAATTGTTAAAATCCGTAGAAATCCCTTGAAATAAAATGTATTTTATTCCCTACAGTTCTCTAGAAATTCGTTAAAACCAACTAAAATACCATGAAATCATTGTACATCATTTGAAATTCCAAGAATATAAATTAAATTAAATCAAAATTACAATCTCTATCTAAAGCGAACGAAAAAATACATCTCCAAATAACTCATTTTAAATAAAAAATGATATATTCAGCTACTTTTCTCGATTTGATGAAAACCATTTTGAAGATTAATAAATGTTTGAGGTGATTTGTACCCTGGAACATCCTTAATTGAAAATTATTGCTTGAATTTTGATAACCTCAGGCCTCACAGTCCCTATGGGATAAAATATAGGGACCAAAGGGTACTTTTTGTCACGCTCATAGGGTACTCTTTTCGCGCTCAAATGGTAACAAATTCAGGGTAAATTCATAAGACTTGAAAACTTGAAAAAAAAATTCAAGTTAAATTCAAAACCATTGAATTGGAAATAATTGTAAAAATAAAGAAAATTCCATTGAATTAAAAAAATTCAAATTAATTGAAAACAGTTTGAAATATATAAAAAAAACTTAATTGCATTCCGTAACTTTGAAATGAGCTTAGAAAAATTTAAGCGAATTCAAAAGAATTTCATGAAATTCCTGAGAATTCAAGGTGAGGTTGAGAGACTTGAGGATCAATTGAATAAAAATATTCAAAAATTCAAAAAAATCCAATGAATAACGTAGAATTGAGTAGATTTAGAAGAATTCAAGTGAATTAAAAAAATTCAAGAGAATTCCAAAGAATTTAAAAGTATTCAAAGTGAATTCCAAAAAATAAATTAAATCTCTTCGAATCTTTGAAACCCGACTAGTTTCTAACCAAAAAAGTGACTAATGACTACAAAACACTTCAGAAGAATTCAAATGGATTGGAAACATTTATTTAAATTGAAAAAATCCATTTATTTCAGTAAAATTTGAGTGAATTTAGAGGCAATTAAGGGAAACGAGAAGAGTTCGATGAACTTCATAAAAAATCAAACTGAATTTTAAAAACAATCAAGTGAATTCAAAACAATTCAAACATATGAAAAAAATTAAGCAATTAAGCAAGTTTGAAACAAATTTAGAAAAATTACAAAGAATTTCAGGAAATGCCTAAGAATTTAAGTTGAATAAAAACTTTTTTTAAATCCATTGAATTGAGTGAATTTAGAAGAATTCAAAAGAATTTAAAAGAATTCAAGATAAATTAATAAGAATTCAGGGCGAATTCCAAATGAATTGTAAAAAATATTTGAAAATCTCTTCAAATCTTTGAAACCCTACGAAAACTCTCACTTTTTGTGAATAAATTCTTTGAAATCCATTAAAATATTAAATTCCCTTAAAATTATTAAAACCCTTGAAATCGTTTAAATCTCTTGAAAATGCCGTGGAATCTTTTAAGATACCCTAAAATATTTCAAAGTTTTGAATATCCTTCAAACTATTGAAATAAATAAACAATTTCTGAGCATTTTTTAAAAGTTCCTAAAATATTTCAAATCCTTTGACATCTTTTGAAATCCCTTGAAATTTTTAAAATCCCTTGAAAACGCCTAGAAATCTTTTACAATACCCTCAAATATTTCAAATCCTTCGGAATCCCATTAAATTACTAAAATTAAATTAAAAATTTCTTGGTAATCTTTTCAAGTAACCTACGATTTTTCAAATCCTTTAAAATATTTTGAAGTCCCTTGCGATTTTTGAAAGCTCTTGAAAATACCAAGGCATTTGAAAAAATAACTTAAAATAATTAAAATCCTTTGAAAATTTTATCAATTGATCCTCGGGATGAATTAAATAAAAACATTTGAAAATATTTAAAAAATCTATTGAATTTTAGGTAGAATTGAGTAAATTTAGAAGAATTCCAAAGAATTTAAAAGAACTTCGGATAAATAAATAAGAATTCAGGATGAATTCCAAAAAAACTAATGTCAAAACTCTAAATCTTTGAAACCCTACGAAATACCTCACTTCTCTTGAATAAATTCTTTAAAATCCACAAAAATATTATAAAATCCCGTGAAATTCTTTGGTAATATTTCTTGAAATCCTGGGAAATTTATTAAAATACCTTGAGAGTTTTAAAAAACCCTTACAATCATTGAAATCCTCGAAAACCTTATAAAAACCCTTGAAATCTTTTTAAATATCTTAAAACCTTATGTTCTGTAAATTTGTTCCATATCTTCAAAAACTCTAGGAAATGATGTACCATAAAATATATTAAACTCTTTGAAATCCCTTCAAATTATTCAAATCAATTAAAAATTCCTTGGAATCTTGCAAGATTTCCTAAAATACTTCAAATCCTTTGAAATCCTACGAATTTTTCAAATATCTTAAAACCTTAATTGAATTAAAAAATTCCAATTAAATTTGTTAAAAGAAATAATTTAATTATAATAAGCTTCTAACTTAACTATTAAATAATTAAAATCTTTTTTATTTCTATAATTTAAATAGTTTAAATAAAACTGTCAAAATTGTCCTGTAAAATCGTTCCATATCTTCCGAAATTCTGGAAAATTCTTTATCCTAAAATATTTCAAACGCTTTCAAATCCCTTTAAAATAATGAAATTAATCAATAATGCCCTAAAATATTTCAAATTAAAAGCTCTTGGAAATTGCCTTAGAAGTTTAAAAAAATACTCTAAAATCTTTAAAATCCCTTCAAATTACTGAAATCTATTACAAATTTATCGGAATCTTTAAAAATACCCTGAAATATTTCAGAAGAATTCAAGACAATTCAGAAATGGGTATAAACCTGAATTGAATAGTGATTAATCCATGAGTTAATTTATTAAAAGAAAAGTGACTAATGTGATCTTTTCATTTTAAAAAGTGACTAAAAATTGTTTTGAGAAAAAATGACTCATAGTAACTGTGTACCCTGATTATTTTTTACAGTTACTTCCTGCAGAAATTCCCTGATTTATTGCTATTTTTTGTCAAAATCTCTGAATCTTGGAAGCTTCGATCATATTACAAATTTTTTTAAAGTTCAATTATGGGCTAAAAATAGGGTACCATAAGGACCAAATCTTGAAAATAGGGTACTTTAGGGTACATTACTGAAACCAATTAAAAATTACTTGTAATCTTTTTAAATAACCTAAAATATTTCAAATCCTTGAAAATGTTTTGCAATCCTTTAAAATTGTTTAAAGCTCTTGAAAATGCCAAAGTCTTTGAAAAAATACCTTAAAATATTTCAAATCCTTTGATCATTTTATTAATGGATCCTGGATCTTGTCAAAATACCCTGAAATCTTTTAAATCCTTTGGAATCACTTCAAATTATGGAAATATATTAAAAATAGCCTAAGATATTTCAAATCCTTTAAAATCTGTTGAAATCCCTTGCAATTTCCTAAAGCTCTGGAAAATTCCTTCGATCTTATAAAAATAACCTAAAATGTTTCAAATCCTTTGAAATTCCTTAAAACTTTTTAAAGCTCTTAAAAATACCCTAAAATCTTTCAAATCCTTTGAAATTACTTCAAATTATGGAAATATATTAAAAATATCCTAAGCTATTTAAAATCCTTTATTTTGAAATCACTTTAAAGTTTTGTAAGCTCTTGAAAATTTCTTGGAATTAAAAAAAAAGAGTTTAAAATCTTTCAAATATACCTTTAAATTATTGAAATGTATTGAAAATACCCTAATACATTTCAAATAATTTGAAATTTTTGCAAATTCTTTTAAACGTTTTAAGGCCTTTGAAAATTTCTTGGAATTTGAAAAATACTCTAAAATCTTTCAAATCCTTTGGAATCACTTCGAATTATGGAGATCTATTAAAAATACCCTAAGATATTTCAAATCGTTTCAAATCCCTTTAAATTTTTTTAAAATATTGAAAATTCCTTGAATCTTTTAAAAATAACCTAAAATATTTCAAATCCTTTGGAATCACTTCAAATTAGGGAAATCTATTAAAAATACCATAAGATATTTAAAATCTTTTGAAATCAATAAAAAAATTTTAACGGTTGAAAATTCCTTTGTTCTTTAAAAAAACTAAAATGTTTCAAATCTTGTGAAAGCTCTTGGAAACACTTTTGAATTTTTAAAAACACTCTAAAATCTTTCAAATCCTTTGAAATCACCAGTTCAAAATATTTAAATGTATTAAAAAATGTCCTAAGATATTTTAAATCCTTTACAATCATTTGAAATCCCTTTAAATTTTTTTAAGCTCTTGAAAATTCCTTGGAATTTTTAAACATACCCTAAAATCTTCAAAGTTCTTTAAAATCTTTGGCAATACCTCGAAATAACGGAAACCCTACAAAATATCTCACTTCTAGTGAATGAAATCTTTGAGAGATTTAAAATCCCTTAAAATCATTGAAATCCTCGGAAATCTGATAACAATTTCTCGGAATCTTTAAAAATACTCTGAAATATTTCAAAAAAATTCAAGAAATTCAGAAATAGGTACAGAACTGAACCGAATAGTGATTAATCCATGAGTTAATTTATTAGAAGAACAGTGACTAATGTGATCTTTTCATTTTAAAAAGTGATTTGAGAAAAAAATGACTAATAGTAACTGTGTGCCCTGATTATTTGTTACAGTTACTTCCTGTAGAAATTCCCTGATTTATTGCTATTTTTTCTCAAAATCTCTGACTCTTGGAAGCTTCGATCATATTACAAATTTTTTAAAAGTTCAATTATGGGCTACAAATAGGGTACCATAAGGACCAAATCTTGAAAATAGGGTACTCTAGGGACCGGTCTGTGAGGCCTGTAACCTACGCATCTGGCTTAGAATTTACAAGGCAAAAGTGACCTCGTTTTCACATTCAACGAACTGTAAGCGAGACGAAGGTTGATTTTTAAAGAAGCTGAAGAGTTGGAATTTTTATCTAGAGATCTACTTGTTATTATATCAGTGGAAAAGTTAGAAAAGCATAATTGACTATCAGTTTTTGCAGTAATAAAATTGTAAGCATATTGTTATTTAAGTTGTTAAAATCGATTGTTAAGCACGAGAAAATGAGCAAAAGTTTGAAAACTTTTGGTTTTATTTTAGGATTTGAATTTGAATATTAAGTTTAAATTAAAGAAGCTTACTTCGTGCAGCCTTTCCACTGTTACAGCTCACTTACTTTTAAGTTGTATCAGTTGGTGCAGATTATTCCCTTAAGCTTTCAATCCACCTTGCATCTACCCCCGATTTTATTCTCACTTAGTCCGTGGTGAAAACGATGTCAATATTCCTGAACATTAAACTATTAAATGCTATTTTGAGTACTGTGTGAAGACGTTTTATCGAAATTAGAGTATTATTAATGACGAATACATCGAATACTTCTTATCGATAGGAGATTAGCTATCTCCGAAAAGATAATATTTGTTAATATTCCAGAATTTCAGATAATGAAAACTAATAATCTAAAGTTAGTATAAATACGAAACATTTAACAACCTAATTTTTTCTTTTATTAGCAGGGTGGCGATTCGGCCGACGATTTCAAATTCACGGTGATTTCCCGGGTTTTCCGGTCGTTTTTCAATTTCCCCGGTCAACTAAATGTAACATTCATACTTGCCGCTAAACGCAAACATTTATTTTAATTAATCAAATACTTAAATTTTCCACTAAAAAATATCAAGTTTCAACAAAAATGGAATAGCTAGACTTTCAGTTGAAAAAATTAATTGTCAGCAAACAAAAAACAGATTTTTAACAAAATAGTTAAATTTTCAATTCAACTGATAATTTTTCAACTAAAACAATGAATCTACAACTGAAATAAGTAGTTGAGTTTTCAAAACAAAACAAAAATCACTAAAAAAGATAAATTGTCAATCAAAACTTAAATAATTAAATTTTAAGTTCAAAAAATTAATGTTCAACCAAACAGACGAATTTTCAACTAAAACTATGGAATATTCAATTGGAATGAGTTAAATCTTCAGTTAAAAAAATTACTTTGCACAAAAAGCTAACTTTCAAAAAAATAGTAACATTTTCAAACAAAGTGATAAATTTTCAACTAAAATTGTAAATCTTTAACTGAACTAGTTCAATTTTAAACCAGAAAGATGAATTTTCAACTAAAAAAGATCATTTTTCAACCAAAAATTGAATGAATGTTCAACCAGAGATGAATTTTTAACTAAAATTGTGGAATATTCAACTGGAATAATAGTTACTTTTTGAGTTCAAATAAATAATAATTTTCAAACAAATTTTCAACAAAATAGTTAAATTTTTGGCAAAAAAATTCTTTTCTTCCAAAGAAAAAAGAAGTTTTGAATAAAATAGTTCATATTTCAACCAAAGAAATGAATTTTTAATTAAAATGATGAATGTTCAACCAAAAAATTAATTTTTTAAAAAAGAGTTTTAACTTTCAACCAAGTAATTTTATTTCTAATCTAAAATATGAATTTTCAACGAAAATGATAAATATTTAACTGGAATACTTGAATTTTTACCGAAAAGAAGAACTTTTAAACAAGAAGATTAACTTTCAAAGAAAAAGATAATTTTCTACAAAAAAAAATCGATTTTTTAACAAAATATGTGAATTTTCAACGAAATAGTTGAATTTTCAATTTAAAAAAAAAATTACATCCAAATGGTTGAATTCTGAACTAGAAAAGTTTAATTTTCAACCAAAAATGGAACAGATAAATTTTCAGTTGAAGAAATTAATTTTCAAACAAACTGATGAACTTTCAACGAAAATGATAAATCTTCAACTGGAATAGTTGAATTTTATACCTACCAAAAAATATGAATTTTTAACCATAACCAAAAAAATGGATTTTCAGCAAAATAGTTTAATTTTCTACTGGAATAGTTAAATTTTTTGGTTAAAAAAATGTGCTTGAAGTTCTGAACGTTCAAATGAACGAAATTTTTTACTAATGACTTTGTAAACCAGAAAAAGTGCTAAAATTTTTGTTCTTTTTTACTGGAAACAATTTATTATTGAAACAGAATTATAAAGCATATTTTAAATTGCAGTTGAAACAATATTTATGGGTAGAACAGAAATGAGGAAAAATATTCAAAAAGAAATGAACTTGACTTTCAAAGAAAAAGATAATTTTCTACAAAAAAAAATCGATTTTTTAACAAAATATGTGGATTTTCAACAAAATAGTTGAATTTTTAATTAAGAAATACAAATTTTCGTCCAAATTGTTGAATTTTGAATAGAAAAGATCAATTTTCAACCAAAAATGGACAGTTTATGGACAGTCTACAAACAAGAAATTAATTTTCAACCAAACTGATAATTTTTTGACATAGTACACAAATTTTCAAACAAATAGTTTAATTTCCAAATAAGAAATATCAATTTTCAACCAAATAGTTGAATTTTCATCCACTTTTAATTTTTAAATTTTATTTTCAACAAAGCAGTTACATTTTCAACCACCACAGATGAATTTTCAATAAAAATGATGAATCTTCAACCAAAAAAATAATTTTTATCAAAAGAGTTTAACTTTTGACCAAGTAGGTCAATTTTTAACTAAAGAAAAATGAATTCGCAATGAAAAATGTAACACAATTTGTTATTATAATTCAGCAATATTTCTTCTTTGAAACACTACTTCTATTCTAAAAACTACTTGAAGTACTTTCCTTATCTAAAATTTGGAAGAGAGAACTTTCAAATTGTGACAAATTCTGACTTGGAACAGGGATTCTTTTAAATTTCTTTCTTCTAAATCCGAATTATAATTCTTTTAAAAAATTCCAGTTCATGTTCCAAGTGAAGTTATATTTCTTTATGGAAACTCCCTGTCTTGAAGTAAAAACGATAACTATTTTCTAAAATTCCCTGTTCCAAGTCAGGATAAATTAGGAGTGAACGAATAAAACGTGATAAATACATTTTCTGAAAAAAATAAGAAAATTATTGTTTTTGTATGGTTGAAATATCATCAATTCGATCATAAAAATTAAGTAAGCGAAAAAAATATCACAGAGGAAAAAATTGCAAAAGGTTCTTCTTATCATGGAAACCAAAATTATTAAAATAATGAATAATTATTCTGCGATCCGAAGTAAATTCCCGGTAATTTCCCGCTTTAAACTCATAATATTTCAAATAAAAATATTGCATTTTCAACAAAATAGATGAATTTTCAACGAAGACGATTAATTTTCTACTAAAAAAGGCGAATTTTCAATCAAAAAGATTAATTTTTAGCTAAAATGATGAATCTTCAACAACAATAAAAAAGAGCTTTTAACAAAGTAGTAAAAAATATTTTTATTTTAAATTACAATACAGTAGAATTACTAGAAATCATAAAAAAACGACTTTTCAACAAGATAGTTTATTTTTCAGAAAAATAGTTTTTTTTTCAACAAAATTGTTTATTTTTCAACTAAATGGTTGAATTTTCAAGCCAAAAATATGAATCCTCAACCAAAAAAAATTAATTTGTAACAAAGTAGTTCATCTTTCAACCAAATAGTTGAATTTTTCAACAAAATCAGATTTTGTTTTTAAATAGAAAACAATTGAATTTATCCAAAAAGATAAATTTTAACCAACAAGATTAATTTTCTACTAAAAAAGGCGAATTTTCAAAGATATAAATTTTCAGCTTAAATATTTGGTTGAAAATTCATGTCATTTGTTTAAAAAATATTTTTTTTTGTAGAAAATTAATCTTTTTGGTAGAAAATTAGGTTTTTTATTGAAAATTATTTTTTTTAACTAAAAATTCACTAAATTTTTTGTTGAAATTATTTTTATAGACATTCCATTTTTTTCGTATAAAATTCATTTGTTTGATTTTTGTCAACTATTTGGTTGAGAATTAATTTTATTTGCTTAAAAAATTATTTCTCTAAATGAAAATTTACCTGTTCTATTTTTTGTTGAAAAATCATCTTTTTTCAAAATTCATCCATTTTGTTCAAAATTTGTCTTTTTATAGTAGAAAATTAATATTTTTGGTTGAAAATTCCATTACAAATTAAAATATTTGGTTGAAAATTCATGTATTTTGTTAAAAATTATTCTTTCTTGGTAGAAAATTATTTTTGTTTGGAAAAATATATTCTTTTTTGGTACAAAATTAATCTTTTTGGTTGAAATGTCATTTCTTTGGTTGGAAATTAGTTTTTATTATTGAAAAGTAATTGTTTTAACTAAAAATTTAACTATTCCACTTTTCGTCCAAAAATTTTTTTAATAGACATGTAATCTTTTTGATAGAAAATTCACTTATTTTTTTTAAAAACTATTTCGTTGAAAATTTAATTTATTTGGTTCAAAACTTATTTCTCTATCTTAAATATAAACTATTCCATTTTTTGCTAAAAATTCATCTTTTATGGTTGAAAATTCATCCGTTTTTTTTTAAAATTTGTCTTTTTATGGTAGAAAATGCACTTTTTTGGTTGAAAATTCCATTACAAATTAAAATATTTCATTGAAAATTCATGTATTTTGTTAAAAATTATTCTTTTTTGGAGAAAATTATTATTTTTTGGTAGAAAATTAATCTTCTTGGTTGAAATGTCATTTCTTTGGTTGAAAATTAGTTTTTATTATTGAAAAGTAATTATTTCAACTAAAAATTTTACTATTGCACTTTTCGCCGAAATTTTTTTTTTATACACATTTCATCTTTTTGGTAGAAATTTTACTTATTTTTTTTAAACTATTTCGTTGAAAATTTAATTTATTTGGCTAAAAACTTATTTCTTTAACTTAAAATTGAACTATTCCAATTTTTGTAAAAATTTATCTTCTATAGTTGAAAGTTCATCTATTTTGTTGAAAATTTGTCTTTTTTTGGTAGCAGATTAACATTTTGGTTGATAATTCAACTATTCGGTGGAAAATTCCATTAAAAATTAAAGTAATTAGCTTAAACTTGATGTATTTTGTTAAAAATTATTCGCTTTTTGATAGAAAATTAATCTTTTTGGATTAATCTTTCAGTCAAGAAAGATAAAAAATGTCAACCAAATTGTTGAAGTTTCAAATCAAAGTCGAATTTTCTACAAAACAGTTGAATTTTTAACCAAATTGTTAAATTTTCTACAAGGAAGGATACATTCTTAGTCGAAAAAGTAATAGTTGATATTTCAACAAAAAAGTAACATTTATGCAGAAAGGCGACTTTTTAGCAAAATTGTTGAATTTTCAACCAAATAGGTACATTTATAACCAAAGAAATAAATCTTCAACCAAAAAAATTAATTTTGAAGAAAGTAGTTCATCTTTTAACCAAATAGTTGCATTTTTCAACAAAAACATATTTTGGTTTTAAATATAATTTCAATGTATAAGTCGATATTAATTTTCAACCAAACATTTACTTTTTCAACCAAAATGAATGAATTTTCAACATAAATACATGAATTTTCAACTAAAAAAAGATGTTTCAGTCAAGAAAGAAAAAAAATTCCAAACAATTTGTTGAGGTTTCAAGCAAAAAACTAATTTTCTACAAAATAGATGAATTTTCAACCAAAAAAGTTCATTCTCAACCAAATAGTTGAATTTTTTAAGCCAAAAAGACGAACTTTCTACAAGCTGAATTTTCAGGCCGAAAATATTAATTTTCAACAAAAAAGTTCATTTTCGAACAAATAATTGGAACTTTCTGACAAAATAAATGACTTTTTAACCCAAAAATACGAATTTTCAAACAGAAGATTTTCAACCAAATAGTTGAATATTTCAAACAAAAATATGAATTTTTAACCAAAAAAAAGATAAATTCTCTACAAAAAATAAAAAGATTTTTGTTTTAAATCAAAAACACTTGAGTGCATCAAAAAATACGAATTTTCAACAAAATAGTTGATTTTTCAACCAAAAAAGATTTTTTCAGCAAAGAAAAAAAATTTGAACCAAATTGTTGATTTTTCTACAAACAAACAAAAAAGCGAATTTTCAACAAAATAGGTACATTTTCAACCAGAAAAGATTTTAATTTTAAATTAAAAACAGTTGCATTGATCCAAAAAAATGAATTTTCAATAAAATAGTTGAATCTTCAACCAAAACAGATTAATTTTCAAGCAAACAGTTGCTTTTTAAACCAAAAAATCTTAAATTTCTACCAAGAGATAAATTTTAAAGCCAAAAAGATGAACTTTAATCATAATAGATGAATTTTCAAGTAAAAAAGATTTTTCAGTAAAGAAAGAAAAAAAATCTCACCCAAATTGTTGAATTTTCAACCCAGGAGCAATTTGCTACAAAATAGTTGAATTTCCAACCAAGATGAATGAACTTTCAACCAAAAATAGTAATTTCAACAAAAAAGTTTCAATTTTATATTAAAAACTGCTGAATTCGTTAAAAAGACGAATTTTCAATAAAATAGTTGAATCCTCAACCAAACAGATCAATTTTTACCTAACATTATGAATCTGCAACCAAACAATTAAGTTTTAACAAAGTAGTTCATATTTCAACCAGATAGTTTAATTTTTCAACCAAAATAATATTTCAACCAGATAGTTTAATTTTTCAACCAAAATAATAGAATTTTCAACCCGAAAATATGAAGTGTTAATTTTCAATCAAACAGTTTAATTTTCGACTAAAGTAATAGAACATTCAATCCCAAAAGACAAATTTGCTACCAAACAGTTGAATTTTCAACCAAGATGAATGAACTTTCAACCAAAAAAAGTAATTTGAACAAAAAAAGTTTCAATTTTATATTAAAAACTGAAGAATGTTCTACAATATAATTAAATTTTCAACAAAAAAAAAGTTCATTTACAACCAAATAGTTGAATTTTCAACCCAGATGGATGAACTCAACCAAAAATAGTAAGTTTACAAAAAAATTGTTTAATTTCATATTAAAAATAGCTGAATTCGTTAAAAAAAGACAAATTTTCAATAAAATAGTTGAAAACTTAGATCGAAGTAATATAATATTCAATCCCAAAAGATGAACTTTCTACCAAACATTTTAATTTTCAACCCGAAAATATGAATTTTCAACCAAATGTTAATTTTGAACCAAACAGTTGAACTTTCGACAAAAAAAATTACATCCCAAAAAGAACGAATTTTCAACAAAATAGTTGTATCCTCAACCAAAACAGATTAATTTTCGACCAAACAGTTGTTCTTTAAACCAAAAAAGATTAAATTTCTCCCAAGAGATACATTTTGAAACTAAAAAGATGAACTTTCATCATAAGAGATGAATTTTCAGTCAAGAAAGAAAGCAAATTTCAACCAAATTGTTGAATTTTCAACCCAAGAAGAATGTTCTACAATATAATTGAATTTTCAACAACAGAAAAGTTCATTTACAACCAAATAGTTGAATTTTCAACCAAGATGGATGAACTCTTAACCAAAAATAGTAATTTCAAGAAAAAATTGTTTAATTTTATATTAAAAACTGCTAAATTCGTTAAAAAAAGACGAATTTTCAAAAAAACAGTTGAAAATTTAGATCAAAGTAATAGAATATTCAATCCCAAAAGACGAACTTTCTACCAAACATTTGAATTTTCAACCCGAAAATAATAATTTTCAACCAAATGTTAATTTTGAACCAAACAGTGGAACTTTCGACCCAAATAAGAGAATTTTCAACCCAAAAAGACGAGTTTTCAATAATATAGGTACCCTTTCAACGAAAAAAGATTTTAATTTTAAACCAAAAACAGTTGAATTTAAAGAAAAAGGACGAATTTTCAAAAAAATAGTTGTATGCTCAACCAAAACAGATTAATTTTCAACCAAACAGTTGCTCTTTAAACCAAAAAAGATAAAGTTCCTACCAAGAGATAAATTTTCAAACCAAAAAGATGCTTGTTCAGTCACGAAAGAAAAAAAATGTCAACCAAATTGTCAAATTTTCAACCCAAGGAGAATTTTCTACAAAACAGTTAAATTTTCAACAACAAAAAAGTTCATTTTCAACCAAATAGTTGAATTTTCAAGCAAGATGAATGAACTCTTAACCAAAAATAGTAATTTCAACACAAAAATTGTTTAATTTTATATTAAAAATGGCTGAATTCGTTAAAAAAAGACAAATTTTCAATAAAATAGTTGAAAATTTCGATCAAAGTAATATAATATTCAATCCCAAAAGATGAACTTTCTACCAAACATTTTAATTTCCAACCCGAAAATATGAATTTTCATCCAAATGTTAATTTTGAACCAAACATTTGAACTTTCGACCAAAATAAAAAAAAATTCCATCCCAAAACGACGAGTTTTCAACAATATAGATACATTTTCAAACAAAAAAGATCTTGATTTTAAAACAAAAACAGTATAATTTAAAGAAAATGGATGAAGTTTCAAAATAATAGTTGAATCCTCAACCAAAACAGATTAATTTTCAACCAAACAGTTGCTCTTTAAACCAAAAAAGATTAAATTTCCACCAAGAGATACATTTTCAAACCAAAAGGATGAACGTTCATCATAACAAATAAATTTGCAGTCAAAAAAAAGCTTTTTTAGTCATGAAAGAAAAAAAATGTCAAACAAATTGTTGAATTTTCAACACAAGGAGAATTTTCTACAAAATAGTTGAATTTTTAACAAAACAGTTCCTTTTCAACCAAATAGTTGAATTTTCAACCAAGATGAATGAACTGTCAAAGAATAATAGTAATTTTAACCAAAAAAAGTTTCAATGTTATATTAAAAACTGCTGAATTCATTAAAAAAGACGAATTTTCAATAAAATAGTTGAATCCTCAAACAAGGAGATGAATTTTTACCTAAAATTATGAATCTGCAACCAAAAAATTAAGTTTTAACAAAGTAGTTCATCTTTCAACCAGATAGTTTAATTTTTCAACCAAAATAATAGAATTTTCAACCCGAAAATATGAAGTGTTAATTTTCAACCAAACAGTTTAATTTTCGACTAAAGTAATAGAATATTCAATCCCAAAAGACAAATTTTCTAGCAAACAGTTGAATTTTCAACCAAGATGAATGAACTTTCAACCAAAAATAGTAATTTCAACAACAAAATTGTTTAATTTTATATTAAAAACTGCTGAATTCGTTAAAAAAGACGAATTTTCAATAAAATATTTTGAAAATTTAGATCAAAGTAATAGAATATTCAAACCCAAAAGACGAACTTTCGACCAAACACTTGAATTTTCAACCAGAATATGTGAATTTTCAACCAAATGTTAATTTTGAACTAAACAGTTGAACTTTCGACCAAAATAAAAAAAATTTATCCCAAAAAGACGAGTTTTCAACAATATAGGTACATTTTCAACCAAAAAAGATTTTAACTTTAAAGCAAAAACAGTTGAATTCAAAGAAAAAGGACGAATTTTCAACAAAATAGTTGTATCCTCAACCAAAACAGATTCATTTTCAATCAAACAAATGCTTTTTAAACCAAAAAAGCTTAAGTTTCTACCAAGAGAGAAATTTTCAAACCAAAAAAGATGAACGTTTATCATAACAAATAAATTTTCGATCAAAAAAGACTTTTTTAGTCATGAAAAAAAAATGTCAACCAAATTGTTGAATTTTCAACCCAAGGAGAATTTTCTACAAAATAGTTGAATTTTCAACAACAAAAAAGTTCATTTTCAACCAAGATGGATGAACTCAACCAAAAATAGTAATTTCAACAACAAAAATTGTTTACTTTTATATTAAAAACTGCTGAATTCGTTAAAAAAAGACAAATTTTCAATAAAATAGTTGAAAATTTAGATCAAAGTAATAGAATTTCAATCCCAAAAGATGAACTCTCCACTAAACATTTGGATTTTCAACCCGAAAATATGAATTTTCAACCAAATGTTAATTTTGAACCAAACAGTTGCTCTTTAAACCAAAAAAGATTACATTTCTACCAAGAGATACATTTTCAAATCAAAAAGATGAACTTTCATCATAAGAGATGAATTTTCAACCAAAAAAGATTTTTCATTCAAGAAAGAAAGAAAATTTCAACTCAAGGAGAATTTTCTACAAAATAGTTGAATTTTCAACAACAAAAAAGTTCCTTTTCAACCAAATAGTTGAATTTCCAACCGAGATGGATGAACTCTCTACCAAAAAATATGTGGATTTTCCTATTGGGTTCTAGTAATTCATGAGAATGAATCAAAATAAATTTTTAGAAATCCAAACACGATCATTTTTCAATTCTGATCTCTACCTATTTTTCAATCACTGATCTAAATTTTTTTCTGATGTATTTTTATCAATAGAAAGTGTGGAAGTAAGAAAATTGCCAAAGCCAGTTAAAAAAATACATAAAAAATAGAAAAATGTTTTTAATAATAAATAAAATCCCCTTTTTTACCTAAAATTGAACTACTGACCAGCTGTGATCCCTGGATGATGAAAATAATCCGAAGTTGTTATAAATATTAAAACATTCACGAACCCAATTGTTTGTTTGTAAACTTGAATTAGCCTGAACTTGCTAATGTATTGATTTTTTACCTACATGATTCTTAAATTTTCACTTTTTACCACAGGAAGAGTTCCCAAACTTATTTATTAAAATTCGTATCTCGAACTTGTTATCCCTGCTACAAAATATATCAAAAATATCACTCAAACTCGAAAAAATCCTAACCAAATTTCTTGAATCATCTATCAACCAGTACAATTTTTTTCCTAACCAAAAATGCACGGTCTTAAATCCTGATATAAAATTAAAAATATATTGAAGACCCGAAAGCCGACAAGGCAAAAAATATTCCTAACCGCAACTCCACACACTGAGGACTGTTTTTTTAGTTTTTTATTCTCTTTCACTCCCTTTCAATCGTCCTTTCTCTCACCTTCTTGCCTTTCCCTTTTGTGCTTTTTGTTCTTCTTCGTGTTCATTGTTTCCTGCTGAGACCACAATTTAAAACTCTCCTAGGATCGAATCGCACACGAATTAAAAGATAAAAAAACAATTCTCCAAATCAATTTTACAAACAGAAACACAAAGCTTAGCGCGTACCGCTCATGCATCGGGTTAAGGTTCGCCGCCATCTTGAAAACGTCAGTGTTACGCATCTGCGCATGGACTTTCCGCTTCAACGCCATTGGTCGATTTCTGGCGTTCACCAAAATCCCGCGAAATTTAAAGAGATAAAAAAAGTTAAGGTAGCGGTAGATAATTTTTTCCATTTGAAGCAATAAAAACTGCGCTATAAATTAAAGCACCCAAAGTGGAACTCTTGAATTTTAAACTCTTAAAATTAAAGTTTAAAAGTTTTTTAATTCAAAAATGGTGTATTCAAATGCTCAATAATTTAAGAGCATAAAATGGAAGGTACTAACACTTTTCAACTAAATTTTAAATTAAATGCAGATAAACAGCCAAATTGAAAAATTCTAACTTTTATAAATAGTAGAGTTCAAAGATGCAGATTCACTTCCAAAAATATAAATCCACGTTATCATTTTCAATGCTCTGAATTAAAAAATTAATTATTAAATTTAAGGCCATGTGATGAGTGGGTCACGTGACCAGATTCCTATCTTACCGGCATTTTTTTTATTTGTCAACTTATTTTCACACGAATAGCCACATCGAGTTGAAAATTTGGGATAATAAATAAGAAGCACTAAGAAACGCGGTTCTGGCCCTAAATTCTTTTTCGTATAAAAAAAAAATGTATAACAAAATTTTTTTGCTTTTTTCATAATTATCAAAATTTAGGACCAGAGCCGCGTTTCTTAGTGCTTCTTAATTAGTATCCGAAATTTTCAACTAGATGCGCTTCGTGTGAAAATAAGTTGACAAAAATGAAAAAAGTGCCGGTAAGGTAGGAATCGGGTCACGTGACCCACTCGTCACATGGCCTTAAACATTTTCAAAATTATATCATTTTAACACTTCTTAAATTAGAAGTTAAATTATGTTTATTTCAAATTGTGAACTGATTCCGAATCGTCTTGTAAAACCAATTATTATTTACTTTTTAATCATGAAAGTATAGTTCAATTTTAAAAATAATTATTTTATTTATATACACAGCTGATGAACTAAAAATATTTTTCTTATCCGAAATCTTCGATTTCAAACGCTTCTAATTTTTAATTGTTTAAGTACATAAAACTGCATTTTAAAATTCTTTTGATTAAAATGTACGCTTAAAAATTAAAATATAAAATTTTTAAAGTGAAAGATTTTCGAAATACGTATTATAAACTAAATGATGTAATTGAAAAATATAACAAGTTAAATAATTAATTTTTAGAAAAAAATGGAATCAAAGTTGGATAGTTTTTTTTTTCTAAAAATTTGTAATATTCCCGGTCAAAAAATAAATTCACTGCCATTTCCCGGTTTTTTCCGGTCTCATAAAATTCCCGGTTTTCTTTGTTTCCGGGTCCAGCTGCAACCCTGATTTTAAATAACTGTCAAGAATAATAAATTTGATATTTTAAAATTTTAACTTTGGTTGAGAAATTAACTATTTTATTCCTTTTTCGTTGAAATATTTACTATTACAATATTCAGTGAAAACTCATCTTTTTTGTTTGAAAATTCAACTACTTGGTTGAAGGTTGAACCATTTTGTTGAAAAAAAATTTTTTTGAATATTTACAATTTTAGCTGAAAATTCATCTCTTTGGTTAACATTTTTTTTTTAGATTAATTTTCTTAACGTGGTTGAAAGTGAATATTCTTTAATTGAGGATACAACTATTTGGTTGAAAATTCGTCTTTTTTTGTCGAATTGGACTATTTTTTATTTAAAATGAAAATCTTTTTTGGTTAAAAATCAAAACTTTTTTGGTTGAAAATTAATCTGTTTTGCCTGAGGATTCAAATTTTTTGTCAAAAATTAGTCTTTTTTGGTTGAATTCAACTGTTTTTGGTTTAAAATCAAAATCTTTTTTGGTTGAAGTATCAAATATTACATTTGTTGTTGAGAATTAATCTTTTTTGGTTGAAAATTTAATTATTAGGTTGAAATTTCATGTATTTTGTTAAAAATTCATTTGAAAGTTGATTTTTTAAAATAAAAATTGATCTATTCCATTCTTTGTCAAAATTCAACTATTTCGTTGAAAATTTATTTTTTTAGATTGAAGATTAATTTTTGTACTGAAAATTTAACTATTCTAATTTAAGTTGAAAATGCATCTGTCTTGAGTGAAAATTCATCTTTGTCTTTTTTGGTAGAAAAGTAATTTTGGTTAAAAATTAATTTTGTTGTTGAAAATTTAACTATTTGGTTAAAAATTCACTTTCTTTTATTGAAGATTCAATATTTTAATTAAAAATTCATTTTTTAAACTAAAAATGTAATTATTCCATTGTTTCTTGAAAAATGATCTTTTTTGGTTAAAAATGCATGTATTTTGTTGAAAATATGTTTTTTTGGTTGACAATTTAACTACTTGGTTAAAGGTTAAACAAAATTTGCTAAAAAATTCTTCTTTCGTTGAAAATATATAATTTTAGTTTACAATTTATCGCTTTGGTTGAAAATTCGTTTTTTTTTGTGTTGAAAATTAATTTTTTTAACCTGGTTGAAAATGAATCTTCTTTGGTTGAGGATTCAAATATTTTGTTGAAAATTCGTCTTTTTTGGTTGAATTCAACTGGTTTTGGTTTAAAATCAAAATCTTTTTTGGTTGAAATATCAAATATTACATTTGTTGTTGAGAATTAATCTTTTTTGGTTGAAAAATTATTAGGTTGAAAATTCATGTATTTTGTTAAAAATTCATTTGAAAGTTAATTTTTTAAAATAAAAATTGATCTATTCCATTCTTTGTCAACAATTTATCTTTTTTGATCGAAATTTAAACTCTTGATCGAAAATTTATCTGTTTGGTTGAAAATTTAACTATTTCGTTGAAATTTTTTTTTTTTAGATTGAAGATTAATTTTTGTACTGAAAATTTAACTATTCTAATTTAAGTTGAAAATGCATCTGTCATCGGTGAAAATTCATCTTTGTCTTTTTTGGTAGAAAAGTAATCTCATTACTTAATACTTTATCTTTTTGGTTAAAAATTAATTTTTTGTTGAAAATTTAACTATTTGGTTAAAAATTCACTTTTTTTTATTGAAGATTCATTATTTTAAAGAAAAATTCATTTTTTAAACTCTAAATGTAATTATTCCATTGTTTCTTGAAAAATTATCTTTTTTGGTTAAAAATGCATGTATTTTGTTGAAATTTTTTTTTTTTTTTTGGTTGACAATTTAACTACTTGATTAAATTTTAAACAACATTTGCTAAAAAATTCTTCTTTTGTAGAAACTATATAATTTTAGTTTAAAATTTATCGCTTTGGTTGAAAATTAGTTTTCTTGTGTTGAAAATTAATTTTTTTAACCTGGTTGAAAATGAATCTTCTTTGGTTGAGGATTCAACTATTTTGTTGAAAATTCGTCTATTTTGGTTGAATTCAACTGTTTTTGGTTTAAAATCAAAATCTTTTTTGGTTTTAGAAATATCAAATATTACATTCGTTATTAAGAATTAATCTTTTTTGTTTGAAAATTTAATTATTAGGTTGAAAATTCATGTGTTTTGTTAAAAATTAATTTGAAAGTTGATTTTTTTAAATAAAAATTGATCTATTCCATTCTTTGTCAACAATTTATCTTTTTTGATCGAAATTTAAACTCTTGGTCAAAAATTTATCTTTTTGGTTGAAAATTTATTTTTTTAGATTGAAGATTAATTTTTGTACTGAAAATTTAACTATTCTAATTTAAGTTGAAAATGCATCTGTC